>CM061040.1:67342654-67345154 GCA_030762985.1 Adelphocoris suturalis | reverse complement strand
ATTCGGATGATTGGAATATCAATGCAATAGTTGTCGGAAGATCTGCCCTCATCCTTCCTTCTTAGAACTATGGAAAATTAGTTCATCAAACCATCAAGGATGAACATCTCTCCAAAGGGCTTCCCAACATGCGTACCAGAAGGGCGAACCCACTGAGACTGCCCTTAACGAACTGTTGTCATGATAGAGAAGTCCTTGGGGGTGAAAGAACTAGCTCATGGATGCTTTCTGGATACGGGGTTGCTTTTGATATTACGACCTTTACCACAAATACGACTCCATTGAAAGAGCAACCAGGGAGAAGAACATCGATCCTAAAATAATTAAATAGATTAAGATCATGATGGAAAGGCGGACTGTGTATTCTGAACGAGGGAGGAGGACCCTGCAGGTCACTCCCTCAAGGGTAGTGCAGTAGTAGGGTAGGGGATGATTGGTAGTAGACTGACTGCTCCTTAAGCTTAAGGAGGGAGGGTTTGATGCAGTTGGATATGCAGACGATTTAGCCATTATTGTAAGGGATAAATTCAACTGCACTATATCCGACGAAATAGAAAGAGCCCTAAACATCATCTAACAATGGTGAACAGATGAGGGGTTACAAGGTAACCCTGATAAAACAGTGTTGACACCAATCACCAATACGCAAAAGCTGAACCTTAAGGTACTAAACATTGGTGGGAGAATATATCCTCCAAGAAAACTTCTTTCTTGGTGGATAGAATTTTTCCAAGTACCTAAGGGTTACTTTGGGTTATCGTTTGACATGGAATCCGCTCTTATGAAAAATGTTGTCATATATTGGCTAGAAGCGCTCTGTGGGCTGGACAGAAAATGTTCTGCAAAACCTGGGGGCTTAAAACCAACGGTTTTACTGTTGTTTTCGCTTTTGCGTGACCGTGCAGCTTTTTCAACCCCGCACTCGTCTTCTCATCCATTTCATTTAATAATCACTTCTCTGCGCGGAAAGTATAACATCCAAGTGCGTAGATAGTAGCCAGGAGTTTTAACGTGCGAAGATTTCTATTGCTTTACATTTTTCATACCTTTTCGTTTCAGAGGCAAGCCGAAGATGGACGTGGATCGTATCTGTTGGATCAGCCATTTGCCATAAATGAATGAGGATGGCAGTCAAATTATGGCCAGGTAAGAAAGCAAATAATTACCTCCCCTTGGTAGTCTTGAGAGAGGTAGATGAATGATTAAAATGAAGAGATTTTATCCGTTTTTTTGGCAACTTTTTATCGTTAGTATTTTTTTACTATGTTGCTCTGGGACATTCGATGAATGGACTGCTTCGTGTGAAAATAGGACGAATATAAATAAATTAGTATAAGTACATTTTAATATACACACTTATCACTTAAACATTCCTCGGCCCGTAAGTTTTATTGAAGACGTGTTAACGAGAACGTTCTACATGTACTCAATCTTGCACTTGCGTTGTCAATCAGGCAGTAGGGATGAAACTTCAATATCAATATTCGTTATTTTAGTAACGATATCGGACTTCCGATAATATCGGAATATCGATATTTTAACTTTAACCCCAGATTTTCTACCGGTTCAATAATTGCATATTAACATCTTTTCGAAGTAGGGTTCAATAATTATCACCAGTGATCTGTGTACATAGAAAGGCGTAATACAGAAGTTATAAATCAGCAGCGTTTTAACCAATGTTTTTAACAACTGTAACTGATTTTGACCGTAAAAACAATTAGTTAAGTATGAACTATTTGAAATATATTTTTTGAAACTGCATTTAAAGAAATATGTACATCATACGGTGTGGACATGTTTCGTATTTCAATGAACGAGTGATCTAAAGTGAATCATATCAGGGCTTGAAATCGGCTGAGCTAAAAATCACTTACTTGATGTTGAGGGCGTTCCATGTTCGAAGGCGGCTCCACCTTCCTATCTGAAACAATACAAAACAGTCAAGATACGCAACCTCATTCATGAAGTAGTAAAATATTCAGACTTAAAGATTACTTACATAATCTAGGAAACAGTTCGAAATGACGTAAAACGATGTTATATAATTATGGTCAGAAGCCATAAAGTCATTACACTAAAATTAATAGTATAATGAACACGACATGTTGTAGAACGAAAAAATTACCTAAGCGCTTGATATGATGTAAATTCGCATCGAAACATATTAGTACAACCCAATGTGTTATTCAGGCACACACTAATAATTAGCGAATTTTCGTAAAAAATGAAGCTATTGCAATGGCTCCAACGATTTCAAAATCAAAATTTTCTCCACTGAAATCCGTTTTGAGACGTTCTGAAACAAAACCTAGAGTTTAAGGTTTTTTCATTATATATATATATATATATACATACATACATATTGTTATGGTCGTGGCCATTGGATTATTAGGTAGTACAAAATTGAAGAATGTTTTCTGTTGTTAGAAACGAGGAAAATCTTGTTGTTATGTTTTTGACGAGTTGAGTTTTGGGGACTTCATTTAGAAGTGTTATT
>CM061040.1:67215154-67337654 GCA_030762985.1 Adelphocoris suturalis | reverse complement strand
GGTTGTACGTGAAAAACCCTGAAATTGTGACACAAATTTTGCGTCACGGAAATTTTTGGTTGACCCCCCAATAGACATATCCATAGCAATGACCCAGTAGCATACCCAATAGTATGGACCCAATAGTAGCATACCCAATAGTAGCATACCCAATAGTAGCATACCCAGTAGAATTGGACATATCCAATAGTTGACCCAGAGCAATGACATATCCATGTCAAAAAAAAAAAAAAATCAACCACAGTAATGCTTGTACTTCTGTGTCGCTAGTATCGGTCTGGGTAACTCTGACGCTCACGATATTCATTAGAGAGTTCCTGGTTACCACGGTGTCTTAATACGGTGTACGTGAATCTAGGGAGAACCAAAATTTTGCTAACAACGCTGGCTGTTACTACGGTGTTTGATGTGTCTTCACACGTCGTCTCTTATCAATTTTGTAACCTGAAGCTGATTCCGAGATTCCGACATCTTGTATTTCTCCGACTCTGTTTTCCTTCATCCAGATCTCACATTCCATAATTTATTATCATGTGGTTTATTGTTCTGTTTTCGATTCGTAGTGTTCTTTGCAAAGTGAACCTTTGTTATCGGATAAGCAATTTTTTTTAATCTCTCTCCCAAAATTTGTTGGTTGCGTTTTAAGATACATGTAAAGAAAAGAAAATTTTTCGCCAGTTTAAGGAGCAATTTACAGCTTCCGTTCCGACGAAATCAGTTTGGGTAAAACTTTTTTGAGATGGCTACCTACTTTTTCAGTATATTTGAAGAGTATACATTATAATTCTAATTTTAAATAATTGAAGATGATACAATTTCGTGTAATTGTGGTTTCGATTTACTATCATCAATTAGTTTTGGTGTGGTGTCCAATAATTGCATCCAAAAAGTTTATTACACCCGTTATTGGACACTGTTCCTCTCCTTGGGTCCTATTATTTGACACCTATTCTCTTTAGCTTTTTCGAAACCTAATTAATTAATTTTGGCAAATACCGTGTCTGCACGGGTTTCATCAGTTTATCCACAATGCTTTAAAGGGCACTGGCTCAAGTGTCCGATTATTTCAAATGTCCATAGAGAGAAAGATCCTTCCTATTTTAATTTCAATCAAATCTCCAACAATTGATGGAGATATTTGAGCTTATAAACCTATTTTCAGGAGGTAGGTTTATATTTCAACTTGTTTTAGTTTTTGTGTTGTAAAATTCTCAAAATGGCTCGTACGCCCAAGGAAACATTAAAGCCTTAGAAGAGATTTTTCGCTAGTTTAAGGAGCTATTTACAGCTTCCGTTCTGACGAAATCAGTTTGGGTAAAACGTTTTTGAGATGGCTACCTACTTTTTCAGTATAATTGAAGATTATACATTATAATTCTAATTTTAAATAATTGAAGATGATACAATTCAAGTAAAAGTATCATTATTATCATAGGGTGATGAATTACAATTTAATTTCAAAAATTACTTAATAATTAGTTATAAAATGACCCTATCCTTTATAATAAAGTTGAAACTTCTCCACTATTCTCATCTATGTCCCATATCCAGTCGTTTATTATTTTCTTATCATTTTTGAAGTTGATTTCTCTTTTTGTTTTGCACGGTAGTAAATCGTACAGGCGTGGGGCGATAAACGTGAATGATTTCTGGAACTTTTATATATTTGCTTGGGGGAGTTTAACCTGTTTAGTTCTGTTTTCCTGCTTTAATGTTTCTTTACATCTTGAAATGTATATTTTTAATGTTTTTGTAATTAGAAGTTTTTTATTGGCATTATTTTTTTGAAGAGAGGAAGGGTAGGTGTTGTTTTATTTTTTCCAAAAATTAATCGAATGAATTTTTTTTTAAATTTTGGTTATAGATTTTAAATGTTTTTTTGCCGTTGTTCCCCAGCATACAACTCCATATTGTAATCTGGACTGAACTAGCGCAAAATATATATTTCGAAGTACATTTATGGGACATTTCTTCCTCAAAGAATAGAATTTTCTGAGTGCAATATGCAATTCTTTTTGCAATTTTTCAACATGTCTTATCCAATTTACCTTCTCATCTATTGTCAAACCCAAATACTTACTTGATCTGGTTGGTTCGGAGGATTCTTATACAGTTGTTTGAGCATACTTCATTATTTTTTTATTACATTGTACACTGAAGTCCAAAAAATTTAATTTTCTTATTTAAGTTAAATATTATAAATTTACTTTTGGGGCTTAAAACTAAGGAATTATAGTTTTTTAGTATTTTACTGCTCTTTGTATTGTATGTGTACCTACGCAGCCAGACCCACAAAAAGGAGAGAATAGACAACACCAAAGTATAGAACACCAACCGGTTGAAAGGCGGCACACTTTCCAATTTATTATTTTTGATCAGCGTACCCGAAGATAACTTTTTCAGTGTGTAGTGTGGAGTCCAGAATACCTTGTACATACTTTGTTTATGATTCTTTATTAAACTTGGCTCACCCCAAATGCTCATTGATCACTCCAACTTCCTCATTATATTTTTACTATGCAAAAGATGTCATGCATAGTTACAGTAACAGTACCTACCAATACTTTCCTAAATAATTTTAAAAGGTATATTAAATTAACTTAATAGATCTGTTTTTATATAATAGATAATTTTTTTATTGTGTTAAAAATCGATTTTTTTGCCCGATTAATCGGTACAATCGATCGTGAGCTTTCGATTAAAAATCGATTGTCAAAATCGATTGTTGGCTGCCGATTTTGCATCCCTAGATCCTACTCACGTCGTCCACTTCTACTAATTCGTCAGCTGTCAGTTGTTTCCAGATCAGCTGATCATGGCTCACGGGCACCGTGTAAACTAAAAACGTCGTAACCAGGAACTCTCTATTATGTTTAGAGTTGAGCCCGATTAACATTGGCTATACCAACAACAACAAAACAAAAACAAAAACTGATAATAGGAGCCCAATATAAGTCTCTCAATGGTACACCCTTGTTAATCAGGTACTGAGTGTGACCTGGTGATGATGAAGGTTTAGGGTGAGGGGTTTGTGACATCTTCGGACTGTATGTAATCACAATCGAACTTCACTCATGTAAGTTCGTTTGATTGTATAATTACATTACGGCACCCGGTCCTCGATTTCAATTAACTACGTAGTGTTTAGAGTAAACACCAAGGTCATACACATTCAGCGCGAAGATAATTATTACGCTAAGCGTCATGTATCCGTGCATACCGGGATTAGTACTTTCAAATAGGGTACTGTTACAGGTCTCCACGTCAGGACTAATGCATGAACCAGGACGTCACGATGCTCATTCGGAGATGGGGGCATCGAATCGACGTTAGTATCTAATTCAGAAGGTGAAGATGAGGAGCCCATACTTAAGCTAATGAACAAAATTTTCGAGTTTCCTGATTCCCTTTTTGAGTTTTCATAATACTCTTCCCACCCTTCTTCCCATGACACCTGGAAGAGTTCTAATTTGAAGACAATGACTGAGAACGTTTTTTCGGCATCCTGTAAGGTCAAAACGGGGTACCTAAAAGCCTTTTGAAGATCTGCATTGGGAAATTCGGAACGTGCATATAAATATATATGTATGAGGGAAGTATAGGGTCACAGAACAAGGTAAAATTGTAATTTAATACTTACCGAATCATTGGATAGACGGTTCCTATAAGGAATTTTTTCAAGGAAAATATTGAGCAAAATTTTTTCAAGATGAGACCCAACTAAAGCAGTCGGAGCGCTGAACGACAATTGAATATCGAGAGCCTCAGAGTTAGAGGGTAGCCCAAGCTACCTTAGCCCCTTCACTAGCGCTACTAGCAACCTGATGGTCAACCCGTTCCTCTGTTATCACCGGTATCACAGCTACTTTGTTTACCTTTACTCAATTGTCGTCATGGAAGGATACTCTTCTTCCGTGCTGTCTTTGTGCTCAGAACTTCTGTAGCAGGTTAAGCAATGAGGATATGTGAAAATAATACAAGAAAAGTCTTATGTTTGCGTTCGACATCGTTATTGAAATCATACTATTTACAATGATTTGAGGTTGGAGGAGCTAACTACCAATGATACTTTCATTATGAAACTCATCTGGGGTGATCAAATCATTTCCCAAATTTAAGCGAGATCGGTCAAACAGACCATGAGAAAATGAGGCTTGATGGATTAGACGTTTGCACATGTGCAGTAAAAACTATTAATTTTCAGTGGTGAAATTGATAGGACACGATCTTCAAGCCTAACACGAATTCCCTACGAATTTAAATTCTTTCAACGTTTGTTAGAAGGATTTTTTTCTTTTCCATTTTAGAAAAACTTTATTGTTTAAACATTACAATATATAGTACCGTATATAGTAGAGATAGGACTCTACTATATCTTCTTCTTTATATATAATTCCGAACGGTCTTTGAAATTGTGAAGAACTTCGCGGTCGGATTTCAGTGTTATACGGCTCATTCGAATCAACACGGCCCCAAGTTTGTTGCAAAAGTGTCGCCGTTCGTCTCTATACCCGCCTTGATCGTGTTCTAGGCGGTCCTTATCAACGAGAGTTGTTTATTAGGCTGTGGCGGTAACAACAGTTGCCATTAATTCACGGTAAGTAAGAAACGTAGTGTAGTTACTAACATCTAGGAGAGTTATTTCTGAACGAAGACATTGAAACTGCAGAACATAGCGGACTTTATATATAATACCGGACGGTCTTTATACATAATTCCGAATCACGAAAGAAACGTAGTGATGGGGTCTTTTGTGATTAGCTGAGTGAGCTAAATTCTATCCTGTTCACTGTAGGAAGTTGAAATTTGATAGGGAGACTCTCTGGGACATTAAGAGACGAGTGAAGTGATGGGGTCTTTTCTGATCAGCTGAGTGAGCTAAATCCTTTCCTGTTCACTGCAGGAAGTTGAAATTTAATAGGGAGACTCTCTGGAACATTAAGAGACGAGTGAAGTGATGGGGTCTTTTCTGATCAGCTGAGTGAGCTAAATTATTTCCTGTTCACTGTAGGAAGTTGAAATTTGATAGGTAAACTCTCTGGGACATTAGGAGACGTGTGAAGTGATGTGGTATTTTCTGATCAGCTGAGTGAGCTAAACTCTTTCCTGTTCACCGTAGGAAGTTGAAATTTGATAACTCTCTGGATCATTAAGAGACGAGTGAAGTGACGGGGTCTTTTCTGATCAGCTGAGTGAGCTAAATTCTTTCCTGTTCACAGTAGGAAGTTGAAATTTGATAGGGAGACTCTCTGTTTATTAGGCTGTGGCAGTAACAACAGTTGCCACGGTAAGTAAGAAACGTAGTGTAGTTACTAACATCTAGGAGAGTTATTTCTGAACGATCTTTGAAATTGTGAAGAACTTCGCGGACCGATTTCAGTGTTAGACGGCCCCAAGTGTCGCCGTTCGTCTCTGTGCTTATCTTGATCGTGTTCTAGATTAGGGCTTTCCAAGCCCTAACAGGCCTCTATAGTATCTAATTAAATTATTATACAAGGTTACTAAATAAATTACCTAAGAAACCTAATGAAAACCTACCTAAAGAAAACTAATGAAATAACTTGCTCTACGCTTCAGTAGTTCATATGTAGATTGCAAGATCTAGGAAATACATAATTATGTAGATATGTACAATGGTCGTATTGCGTATAGCAATAACTGCATATTATAAAAACATAGAAGTAGCCACCTATCTGCCGAAAGAAAATATCAATATCAACGACATCTACCTACCTACCCTACCATTCAATATGTAACAAAAAATGTTATAATAGACTCCGTGGAAATAATGAACTATCAGTGATTCCACATGTATCCCAGAGATACCGCTATAGTGACCGAGCTTAGGTAGCTCGGGGTCCAGCCTCCTCTGTCAGAGCTTATTACTTATTACTCAAAGGTATATTATTTCTGTACTAGCCGCTCCGGCTCGCTACGCTCGCCTCCACGTCCAGCCGGGGGGCAAGCCCCCCGGACCCCCCATTAAATTGCTCGCTTCGCTCACAAAGTGTGGCATGTAGGGAATATTGCTCGCTTCGCTCGCAAAGTGTGGCATGTAGGGAATGTTGCTCGCTTCGCTCGCAAAGTGTGGCATGTAGGGAATGTTGCTCGCTTCGCTCGCAAAGTGTGGCATGTAGGGAATGTTGCTCGCTTCGCTCGCAAGGTATACCTGTATATCCTTGAGGAAGTTATACTGCCCACCCAACTTGGCAGACGTTTTTTTCTGTTGGAAATTCTTACAAACAAATTAAATCTTATAAAACTATGTGGAACCACGAAAAGTTTATTAGGGGATGTTGCTCGCTTCGCTCGCAAGGTATACCTGTATATGTGTAGGACAAAGTCCGTATTTATTCTGTTGAAATGGCTCTCGCTTCGCTCGCAAGGTAGGTACCTATGTATACCTGCTCGCCTCGCAAGGTATTGCGTAGAAGTGCAAATGGGAACCCCCCTGTGAGGGTCCCTTCTGGTAAGCAACGTTGTGAAACGGGCGGCCCGGGTCGATTTAAAATGTCATATTAAACGGTTCCCCTCGCTTCCGCTGGCAATTCGACCTTGTTCTCGTCACTTTTTTCGATATCCGATTTCGGATTCAGATTCGGCGGACCCAAAGCTGTATTTCGCCCGCGAAAACCGTTCCGAAAAACGTACCTTTATGGGGTATATTTTAATCGGAAAAAACCAAGTTTTTCGGCGGACTTTTCGAGAAAATGGGTCCGTACTCTCGCATTTTTTTTACGCATTTCCCGATACTTTTTTCGCGATCCGATCGCGCCGTCGTCTTCCTCGTTCAAAAACCTACGAAACCCGTATTTTTCCGGAATTGTCAACGACCGTTTAGAGGGGTAGGGGAAGCGGGGAAGTCCAAAAAGCGCACATTAATTATTACTTCGACCCCCCTCCCGCCCTACGGCCCATGGCTCGGGTGGGATTAGAAAATTTTAAATTCGCTTATACACCCTATCGGAAAATCCCAAGAAGATCCCCCCACTCGTAGATCCGGCCCACTCAGCCGTTTGGCCGTGCATAGACACGACAAACGGACAAACGGACGGAGTTTCATTCTTATTAATAGTAGAGATTAGATACCCATCCACGTAGATCACAGATCTATAACGCAGTACATTATCTAAACAAGGCGCTTCGCTTGACCCCGGCAGAATCCCCAAATTTTACGTTTTATTTATTTTTCATGTATGTACCTATATAAATATATTGTAGAAGGGTAGAATAGATAGTGTATTGATTTGAAATTATGTTTTAGCGCACTAAATATTCAATTACAATAATTAGTGTGCCTATATTATTTCAGAGTCGATTAGGAACGAAATAAACCTCTGGGCTACTTATGGCGATCTTCATGCATTGTGCCTCAGTAGGTACTCACAGGTTATGATAATTAGCGTAACGCATTTTCGTTACAGATTTCCGTAACCAATTAGTGAAATGTCATTTCATGGTGATCGGGTGAAAGGATTACTTTTCGTCGATTAGCTGATTCTTCTACCTTTGCCTATTCAACAGAGTGTAATTTTATTAAATCAAATAAAACACCGATTCTTCACTAGTCTCTCTACGTATCAAGGAATATTTTGTGGCACCAATCATTCACTGCATACCGTATAAGAAAGAACAATTGAAGTTTTTGAGATACTTAATAAACGTGCAATGTTGATGGTAGCAATAATTACAGCACTCAGAAACAGCAATCTGCACATGCAGAATCAGCTATAACTTACCCATTAGACTGTTTTATTCAACAAACTACTCGCAAACGTAATTATTTTAATGTGATAGTATAGCTATACTAAAAAAACACAGAAAGAGCTAAATGCACACACAGAAACAGCATCTACCTTACCCACAAAACCGTTCACCGATGTTCCTACTACTAGAGTGGATTTGGGTTGTTATTCTTTGATTCCGTGCACTCGTAGTAACAGCTGTATACCTCACCCAATGTTTTGTTCCCTAAATTGGTCGAACTACAAGTGAAGTTATGAACATAATCGTAGGTACCTAGAAGTAACATACGCAAAATCGTAATAAAGCAGCTATCATTTTGTCTATAATTTATCATCATTATCATTATTTATCTAACTTATGTGGCAAATGGTTGTAAGCTCAGCTGAAACAAAGGACAGAGGGGTAACCATTCTAACTAACTACGTTCATGGACTGCCGTTGGAATTGGGCTTGACAAAATTTTAGCGCGTATTAATATTATTATATACTTTTTACTGAACACTATCAAACAACCGATAAACTCACTATCAAATTTGATCAACTCAACATATGAAAATCGTTTTGGTGTAGATAAGATTTTGCAATAAATTTCTTGCCATCTAGCAATTTGGCATTCATCCGTACCAAATTTTCACACACATTGTCCATCATCAATGAAAAGCTCAGATGCTTTCAATTCCTTATGAATCGATTTAACCAATGAAGGTGCTCAATTTAATTTCACTTCAATTCAACTGTGGAGCCGGATCCTGCCGGGATGACATACGTCTTTGCCTGATAAGGCCCATGTCCAATTGAAGCCAATGAAAGCGGAAGGAATTGTAAATTTTAACCACCCGCCTACTGGGCGTCAGCTGATTTTTGCCACTTGGTAGTGGCAACCCTGGGGGTCCCTTTCTATTCTTTCCTCGAACGCTCTGGGCTGCACGGCGAGTGATGAAGGAGCAGTAGTTGTAAAAATTTAGTTCGCTATTTTCCCCGCTAAACACGTCAAGGCGTTTTGTTCTTCAATTTCATACATTTTCACATTTATATCGCTCTGACCACCAATAAATCATCTCTACTCGCAATTCAGTGTTACTTTTATCCTGTGTTTTCTGCTACCGTCCTATCGCCTTATTTAGTGTAGGTGCATAGATGTATGCGAAACAGCCTGCCCTGATCACGAACATTTTGGTTTGGTTGATACGAATTTTATATCCGCGACTCTGGAACGATATTTTCCTATAAATTTCGCTCACAAACCGTGGATTGAAGCATGAACCAGCTCGGAAATGGATCCACCTTGTGAGAAAAGTATTTCTATAGATTTCGATCAGTGCCGCCTCTCGAAATCTACTCCCCGTCACCGATCTGTGACGTTGAGGAATACATCGAGTTTCAGCCAGGTCAAATCGCTATTTTTACAAATTATTGTCGACTTCGCAGCTAACATAAGCCCAGGAAGCGACGGTGGGAAGAAAAAGAACACCTGGCCTATTGCATTTTCCCCTAACTCATTTTCAAGGTAGCACCTTTATGGCATTCGGGAAGGTAAATTTATACGTCCTTCTCTTCTCCACTGCCGCCGTTGCTTGAAACACATAATTAAGACTGGAGGGCCCATCATTCAACTTCACCAGCAGTTTCAAATTCGCATCAAGTTCGCAATTTATTGTTCAGCTACCTTCATTTAGGGACAAGGGTGGACAGCCTGCTCCCCTTTGTTTTGATTTCGAGGCTTTGTAACCTCCCAAGCACTGTCAGGTCGCGAACCCGGGTGTAGAAAGGTTCGGGTAATTAGAGACCACGTTTCTCTCCGTGACGTGTTCTTCATTAAATAATGTGTATAATCACCGCAAAATTCGTGAAATTGGTTTCATCATTATGATTCAACATAAGTCAACATTGATCCGCTTCTTTTGAACATGGCATTGATTACCGCAGAATTTCCCTTCTCATCAACGGGTTCATCATTCCCACTTGATGTTACCTCAGCAGCATTATCTTCGGCAATATATTTCTGATCTTGCATTATGATCAATCTCCGCCTGCTTTCATCGACGCACGAGAAAGTTACTACAACTACTTCAACTACAAAAACCGACTATTTACTACAACGAAACAGGGAAAATTTACTTAACCTACGGCCTGTTCAATGTATGGGAAGTTGAGGATAGCAACAACGAACTGTTGGTGAACTTGGTATCTACTTGATTATATTTTCTACAAAACATTTGAGTTGACTAGACTCCGTTATTTACGTAAGTGAATCTGATTATATGCCCACCGCGAAAATAAGTTCATTTTTGCCACTCACCTATCTACCTGGTGTGATATGATCAGCACAGCTACCTTTAATGGTTCAACTACCTATATGTTGGTGAATTTATCAACTCAGAAACTATCAACTCAACTACTCAGCAACAATTGCTATAATTTACGATTACAATTCCGCTCTTTGTGATATTTACAAAATCACTTCGACACTCCAGCTTAAATTCTAATCAACATACCTAATATCAACAATTCAGCTTGGCTACACACCGCCAGAGCTCCAGCTCAACCAATTATCATATTTTTTTATTATGATCGATTGATCATATTGATGATTATGATTTTTATCATCATCATCATTTTTTTATTAATGATCATTGTGATCATTATTTTTTTTAACATATTTTTATTTTTTATTATGATCATTTCAACGATGAGAATTTCCCAAATTTCCGTTCCGCAAAGTGAATGTGATTTCGAACTATTGAGTTTGAAGGACGATTCATCCGCGAACCTATTTCAAAAATAGAGGAGAAAGTGACATATTTTAACCTAGTTACCTACATCCCTCTCCGAGCACGAGACCAGCTGTTGGTCGTCTCTACTCGCTACCTGTGTGACGGAAGAGAAATAATCTCTTTCATAACCGGAAATGCAGAGGTAGGTATTATGATCTCATTACACAAGGTAAAAGATCGACCTATTTTATGACATGTAATTACACCTCATTAAGTTGATAGCAAACTATTATTCCTTACAAAGGTTTGTTTATGCACCGATCATGCTCACAGACAATATAATTAGGCAACCGATTCAGCTATCAAATACCTTCTCTTATCAACAATAAACTATTACCTACCGTGATGTTATAGGGTTAGGTAGTTGCATTTCACTTGTGGTTAGCGTTGACTTCACCGCCTATGTGTACTAATGTGCAACTAGTTTGAGATTAGTTAGCCCATGAAGTGGCACCAATCAACTTGGCGCACTATTGGCCGATTATGTTATTTACACCCTATCAATTAGTTTGGCTCCTTCAGAGAATATTTTTTTGCAGCCCTTTGGCACATTTTCCGCCCTTTGGCACATTTTCCGCCCTTTGGCACATTTTCCGCCTTTGGGTATGATCTTCGCCCTTTGTGGCATAGCGCTATACCGAGCATAGCAGCATAGCGCAATTTGTGGCATTGACCCTTTGGGGCATTGCGCCCTTTGGGGCATTGTGCCCTTAGGAGCATTACGCTCTCTGCTGGAATTATACTCTCTGTGGCATTACGCCCTCTGCTGGAATTACCCCCTTTGCTGGTATGACGCCCTCTGCGACATTGTGTCCTTTGCGACATTGCACCCTTTGCGGCACTCTTTGCGCCATACCTGGCATACATTCGCTCTTTCGGTTATACATCGCTCTCATGGGCTCGCTGTCATCATTCTGTTAGGTGGTCATGTTGCCCCTCAGGCGACTCCACCATGGATTTCAGCATTCTGATCTTGATGAGAGGTGCGTAATGATATTCTTCTCCACCAACGCCCGCCTAATCATTGTTAGTTTGGACCCGCTCAGGAGACTTGAACTTAGTCCATTTTATTCAAGTACCTCTCTCAATGGTCCTAAGCACCTGCCCAATGATCTTTTGTTTGGGCTGCAAACGCCGGGGAGCCGTACAACTCCTCTGGTCAATTCTCCTGCACTTTGTTTGGCTGATTTTCTTCGTACTTGAGTAGACCTATGGTTCCGCTTCACACTCCCAATATCTTGAGATGTAGGTCTGTTTTATGATTCTACAACCACGTGGCTCACCAACCCAATCTCAGTTACCGCATGATGGGCCTGTCATTCATTTTGTATAGGCACACATGGTTTCTTCACTGGGAATATATGACTTTAATTGCTAACATCTTGAGAACACAGCTTTCGCACATCAAACGTTAGGCTTCAAGCCAGGAAAATTGTTGAGTCCCTCATCCGCTATCTTACAGCGATCTTGCAGGCCGGGGAGCTTTGGGCCGTTATTATCCGTACAGCCCATAGATGAACCAGCACATTTAGGCATCTAGGCAACTTCACGCACATATTCAATGCTTGTAACTACCTAATTCATATACCTCCGCATAGCCATACTATTTTGCACATATTGTAAGTTTAGGTTAAGCTAAAATGAAGTGAAGTGCCCGCCAGTGTACCTGTGTAGTTAAGCAGTGTTTTCTATATGACTTGTCACGACAAGCCAGCCGGGGAGTATTGAAGAAATTGTAAATTTGAACCACCCGCCAACTGGGCGTCGGCTGATTTTTGCCACTTGCTATTGGCACCCCCTCACCCCTCTATTCCTTCCTTGAACGCTCTGCGCTGCGTCGCGAGTGCAGAAGGAGCAGTAGTTGTAAAAATGTAGTTCGCCATTTTCTCCGCTAAACACGTAATATAGTTCTCCAAGTCGTTTTGTGCTTTAATTTCATACATTTTCACATTTATATCGCTTTGTCCGCCAATAAATCATCTCTACTCGCAATTCAGTGTTAATTTTCTCGTGTGTGTGTTTCCCTCTGCCGTCCTATCGCGTTATTTAGCGCAGGTGCATAGCTGTATGCGAAAAAGCCTGCACTGATCACGAACAGAAGGTGTTAGAAAATATGTATCATAGAAAAACGTTTTATGGCTGTTGGATTTAATTCAAAACATAGCAGAAACCCCCGCTAGAAAATATGCCCAGTGATTCGTTCTCCTGTATGACACATAGAACTTGTGCCATACTAAACCATCAAGTGATTTCGTTGAGATTCTCAAGTTTCATCATGATTATATTCCAATACTAAATCCATTATTTTTCTGGTGAAATATGTAATTTTGATTCATTCACTCCTTTCTTCACCTGTTACTATGCTAATGTGGTTGGTTATTCAATAAGGTGAAGTTAGCTTGATTGTTTAGTATCAGGGTAACCCGTCCAAGACCTTGACTACGTACAGCACAATAGGGGATGCTTCACTCGGCTCAAGCCATACTCTAAATTATATAAAGGTTATTTCATTCGCTAAGCTAGAGCTCCAAACTGATGTTCCGGCAGGGTATATATAGTTGATTGAGTCTTATCCTAGGCAACCTCATCGAGAATAACCTTCCGGTTATGGAATCGCATATCCACCCAGGCTCATTCACATTATGGGGTACGGAGGAAGATGAGGGGTTTTTCCATTTACATTACTATCTTATCTTTCTACCAGTGCTCGTGCGGGGAGGCTCAGCAGCTCAAACGAGTTCCTTCTTGCAGTAAAAAAAAAAAGATACGTATATATGGAAGTATAACCTGAGGAATAAAACTATTACACTCAGTATTCAATTCAACCTTGTTCAATAAACTTATATTAATTGAGACTCTTGAGGTAAAATAAATATATATATATATATATATATATATATATATATATATATATATATATATATATATAAATGTGTATTTTACAATGTTTTGTAGTGAATTATTGCAATACCTTCATCTCCTTACACCCACACAAGCCTGCACTATTTTTTTTTTTTTTTTTTTTCCATTAACGTTTTGTGTCAATTCATTTATACCTAATACTTGTTATCTAGGACATTACTCATGAGGTGTAATTGCTCCAATATGATTTTGCTGTGCACCTTTTTCCTATTATTTTTCAATGATACCGAAGAATGCCTTGGAATATATTTTACGAGGGTTTTTGCACACGGCCAGTTCTTTTCAAAACTAATGTCTCAAGAAAACGGTCGACCGCTCGTTTGAAATAATAATACACCAACTCATTATTCAAAAAAAAAAAAAAAAAAAAAATCTTGCAATCAAATGCGCAATCATTGATTACGTAGGCAAATCTTATTTGATAAAATTGTGAGTATGTCTGTCTGTACATTGATTAGAATCATGAAATTTTGTGTTTCTTTCCCTTTTCAAGCTATTTGTAGACGATTAGTACCATTTTCTCAAGTTTTTTCTATCTGTCTGTCCGTATGTTTGTACGCTTTTCACAGTTACAGGAGTCATTGGACAACTGATAAGAGTGTTGGGAAATGTCTGTATCAGTCAAACTTAAATTATAGGCTATTTGAAGATTTTAAAATTTGAGCCAGAGGGAGGGGGAGGGGGTGAAATGGGGTATATTGGACACCATTGAACAAACTGGGGATCTGATTGGGCAGATATGTTTAGATTACGTCAAACTCATTCACAGGCTATTTAATTTTTTTCTAGCCTCAACCATAGGGAGGTGTCTGTGGTAAGCAAAAAAATGGGAAGGTGGGAGGGGGTGGTTAAATGAAATAATTTGGTCATCACCGAACGAACTGGTGTTCTGCTGTTCGGACGAATGAAATTGGATCAGTCTGAACTTAATTTTTGGTTAGCTATCAATAATATTTTTAATCTCTTTAAGAATATATATATTTTTTTTAATGCTCAGTTCTCTTGTAATTCGATTTTCAAGATTTCTTGTTTTCTATCCCATGACATTAAAAGTTACATAACACCCCCTTGGGATCATTGTGGAATAAAAAATAAGGATATCGATGGAAAAAGCGGTAAATTTACTTTCATCTCGATGTCAAATAAATCATTTTCTAGCTAACCTAATATGTGAAAAATGAGGCCGAATTCCAACTTATGACGAGTTTTCAGAATTTGATGTTTTTTTTTTTTTTTTTTTTTTTTTTTTTAGTTTTCTGCTCATACTACGGCACATTTTGGAAAAATCTTTACAAAGAAACATTTCTTAAAACCTCATATTCTCAACGGTATAGTCAATTATAAGTTTACTTCGATAATTAGCGGAAAAAATTATGGTTTTATGTTGTGAAACATGTTTCATTTATTTATTTTGTATTTATTTTTTTATTTTTTATTTATTGGTTTATTTATTTATTTTTTTCTTTTTTTTTTGTTCAATGATATTGATTATTTTCTTGAAAAATGACCTCCTACGACAATACGAGTTTGGGGTCGGCTCCTACGCATTTTTACGCTGAATCAAATGATAAGTAATACTTATAACTATTTGGTTCTGCCCCTATAAACACCAAAAATTGAGCATATCAAATGTACTTACTAAAATTGCTGAGTGAAAGCATTAAACTTGGTTATAACATAGTTAGGGAGATCTGAAACTCGGATTCTCATAAAAGGCATTTCTCTGGAAAACCTTCGATTTCGTTAAAAACTCCATGTGAACATGAAAACCTGGATTTCTTCTCCAAGTAACAAAGTAAAAGTAAAATTATCGACTCTACCGTTGGACTGAGGTTCCAAGGAAGTTTTCTCAGTAAAGTTCTTCCCATAATAGTTTGTAGTGTGAGCCGAATAAAAAATAACATCAAATTCGAAAAATGTTCAACATTTAATGTTTGAAGGTAGAGAACACGATAAGAATCTTAAAAATTAAATCAAACAAAAATTATTAAGTTTAAAAAATTTTTTTTTTTTTTTTAATCATAAATGAGCTCTGGAATGGACCATCGAAGTTTTATTATTTTTGCAACACCCTGTAATCTCTATCTCTATCTCTATTATCCATACTATTATTAAGAATGAAACTCCGTCTGTTTGTTTGTCTGTCGTGTCTATGCACGGCCAAACGGCTGAGTGGCGGGAGTCTACGAGTGGGGGGATCTTCTTGGGATTTTCCGATAGGGTTATAAGCGAATTTAAAATTTTCTAATCGCACCCGAACCATGGGCCGTAGGGCGGGAGGGGGGTCGAAGTAACGGTTAATGTGCGCTTTTTCGACTTCCCCGCTTCCTCTACCCCTCTAAACGGCCGTCAAAAATTCCGGAAAAATACCGGTTTCGTAGGTTTTTGTACGACGAAGACGTCGGCGCGATCGGATCGCGAAAAAAGTATCGGGAAATGCGTAAAAAAAATTAAAGAGTAGGGACCCATTTTCTCGAAAAGTCCGACAAAAAACTTGATTTTTTCTGAATTAAAATAAACCCCAAGAGGGTACGTTTTTCGGGACGGTTATCGCGGGCGAAATAAAGGTTTGATCCCGCCGAATCTGAATCCGAAATCGGATATCGAAAAAAGTGACGGGAAGTCGGTCGAAATGTGAGGGGAAGCGAGGCAAAGCGATTAAAATGACAAGTTAATCGAGCCCGCCGCTGTTTCGCAATGTTGCCTACGCCACAATGTAGGCCTACGCACATAAGTCTTGAAGGATGGAACTTTTCCTTTCGAGACATTTCAACAGAATAAATACGGGTTTTTTCCTACACATATACAGCAATACCTTGCAAGCGAAGCGAGCATCATACCCTAATAAACTTTTCGTGGTTCCACGTAGTTTTATAAGATTTAATTTGTTTGCAAGAATATCCAACAGAAAAAAACGTCTGCCAAGTTGGGTGGGCAGTATAACTTCCTCAAGCGACCCAAGCGAGCAACATCCCCTACAGAATTAAACTTACCCTTAAGGATCTACGAAGCGAGCAACATCTCCTACATGTTTCAATTGTAATACATCGCATGTATACAGCCACACCTTGCGAGCGAAGCGAGCAACTTAATGGGGGGGTCAACATCCCCTACACACGTTAAACCTAGTCTTAGGGATCTACCGTTCGCGAGCGAAGCGAGCAACATTCCCTACATGTCACACTTTGCGAGCGAAGCGAGCAATTTGATGGGGATTCCGGGGGGCTTGCCCCCCAGCTGGACGTGGAGGCGAGCGAAGTGAGCCGGAGCGGCTAGTAATACATTAATATGAAAAATTCAAGTGAGTGGATAAATAATTTCAATATAAATTATAACCAGTGATAATCCTAAATTATTTATCATTGAACGAACATAAATTATTCGAAAATTTGCTTAACCAGTTCAACACCGTATTCTTTTGGACATAAAAAATAAATAATTGTCATTTATGTTAGTACATAAAATTTTCAGGTTTTTCCTTTGTAATTAAGTTTTATGAACTAATGTTTCGTTTGTTCCGTGTCTTAATGCTTTCAGATACCTACCCAACATAGAGTCTTCATAAATAAAATTTACCATATCCTTTCAATTCATTTTCACTTCCTAATTATTGGGTATTCTGCGATAGTTCAAGGATAGGACAAAATATCCTCATTCGCTATGAGTTCGGGACTTGTCACAATGAGTGCATAAATCAAAAGTAGTAAACCAAATTTGACATTATAAATCTAACCCTTTGTATGAATTGACAAATCTAAAAGGTTCTATTATGTTTGTCACATTATCAAAACTATTGGGCAGCGTACTTCATGTGGCAACATCGATGTTCGTTCTCTCAAGAAATATAAAAATCGTGTTTAAGAATCCAGCCATGAAGTCAAAAGAAATTTTTTCGGTGAGAACTCGACCCTTAGGGCTTCGCTCTTTCTGCTTAAAGCATACGGCTCAAATCCTGAGAAAGAAATGTAACATGCTTATAATGCTTATACAACAATGATTATGTAAAGCAGGACTCGAGTCCTGACAATAATTTATCACAAAAAATTATAAACTTTATTACCAATAAACACCTTCAAAGGAAACATTCTTGTCTTATATTATTACTAACTGCGTAGGTACCCGTGCTCTGATACTGGCATTTTATGGTACCTACATATTTGCATAACACTTTGTGCTATCGTATCTTTCTGCTATTCGTGGCTTCGTATCTTGTCATTTTTAACCAGCATTCCCAAAAAGGTTTGAATTCAAATTTCAGCAATCAAGTTTCTACTTGTACCTAATTAATTTCCCAACCAAGCGTCCAATCAATTATAACAAACTTAATATAACCTTAGTTTCGTTAAAACTATTCCCGAATAACACTTCTGCACTTGATAAGGTATTTTGAATGGAAAAATTTTGAAGATCTATCTTTACGAATAAAAACTGCTAGCCTCAACCCACCAAAATCGTTTTAACATCGTCGAATTCATTATCGGAAGTTCTCTACGCGTAAACCCACTGCATCCAAAGTTGAATTTGATTAAAGTTCTGTTTGAACCGGTAGTACCGGCAGACTCTGATTGTTGTGATTCAGAGCCGAACTTTCAACATTTTGGTTTATTATTTTCTGTAATGAGGCTTCAGTGTGGGTTGCAGGATATCAGAAATGAGAACTCCAAGAAATCTTAGTTGAAAATGGTATATTTGATCGGCCCTCTTGACTCTTTTATACATGCTGGCCTGGTGAGGGGGCACACCCCCCAGGCAGATAAGAGGGACATGAATCCACAGGTCCGGGTGTATACTAAATTTTCAATAATAAAACTTTGTAATCGAACAGGAAATAAAAAGATTAACCCACCCAAAATTTTTTGGTTTACGTTTCAAGATGCTTAGAATCCAAAAATCGAATGAAAAAATGCTACAAATTATTACACAAAGGTTTATTATTTCTGTATTAGATAGCCCTTCTACGCAGATCATTGGTCTATAATTATTATCAAGCCCCATATTTATCTAGTAAATTATCAAAACTTGGCGCATCATGCCTCCCAAAAGGGTTCACACCTTTACAGCTCAAGAGCTCACAATTTTATAGTTTATTGTAGGATAATGTTGAAAAAATGACAAAATAACTAAACAAAAAACTTAGCGAAACGGCAGGTTGAAAAGGAAAGAAATTAGTCAGAGGCCCCATCAGCTATTCAGTGATCCTCCGAACCTCGTAAATGTTTTTGAGGTGTCCCGACCGAGCTTCATTAAATTTCAGCTACGCGGGTCGATTTGGAAAGAAACTTGCCTCGGAGCTTCCAAAGGTGATCAGAATATCACGAGAACTGAGAATATTACAGCAATATAAAATAACCAGCTGACTCAGAAAGAGTAACGCTGAGACCACCGAAAAGTTTCAACGACCCTCTGTTTGTGCGCAAATTGAAAAGAACCAGAACTTTTTGATCAAACTCTACAAACACAAATCAAAAACCGTTAAATTCAAGGAATGTCAAAATGAATATTCATGAAGAAAATCTTGGATTCATTGCAATAGCTTCAGTTTCATAAAAAATTGGCTAAAACGTTCCGACCTTGGTAGACTCAGAAGTAATTAATATTCTGTTGTTGGAAAAGAAGTAATAATCTAATTAAGAGAAATTCCTAAGTACTTACTAATCAACTATTTAATAAATTAATATAATTGAAGTAGGTAATATTCTACCTACGCCATAAGCCCAATCGGATACAGAAGTTATAATAAACTCGATTTCGTGAAGTCAGAATTCCATTGGAATTTTATTATCAGCTGATACAATTGTCATAGTTTCAAAGAATATTTTATATATATGTATATATATTTTTTACCGGTTACAATTCACTCCCTTGACGATATGTTTTTTTTTTTTTTTTTTTTTTTTTGTCTGCTGTAGCCCTTAGGGAAAGCAAACAAAAAATAAACGCATAGCGACCTTGTGGGTGGTCTCATTCGATTCTTTGGGCGGATACCTATAAATGAAACGCAGAAAATCATTACTGTTGCGTAGAAAGATTTCAAGATCTCGATTTTTGAATATTTCAGCCCTTAGTTTCTACCCTTGAGTGTTGATCGAACGCGTTGCCGATGTTACTGGCACATCCCTGGCCGATAAATGATTTTTAAGACAACTTTCTTAAATTTTGGTCCAATACTTTTTGAGAAAAGCTTTTGCCAAAAAAAAATCACTTACCTATAATCACTTTATTTTTTGTTAATTTTATTTTTCATTTTTTTATTTTCTGTGTGTACATGGATGTTTGGTAACTGAGCTAAAATTTGTGCAAATAGTAATTATGTTTTTCATGTTAATTTTTACATACCTGATATAAAAACTGCTAGGTAGTTTTCAAGGTCTTTTTTAAAATTTCACGGGGGGGGGGGGGGGGGGCTGTACTTCCGGTAGAGGACCGCCCCCACCCACGAAATTCTATTAATCCGTTACTGGCCAAAGCTTCGATATGAAAAAAAAAGACATCCACACGGGAGTGAATCGTAACCAGTGCAACATATCAATAATTGCCTTGTAAACTGTGACAATTGTATCAGCTGATGATATAATTCCAATGGAAATCTGACTTCCCGAAGTCGAGTTTATTATAACTTCTGTATCCTATTGGGTTGTGAAGCGTAGGTAGGTAATAACCTCACTCATTTTCAGTTGTTTGCACAAGGATGATGTTAAAAGTAACAACCTAGAAATATAAATGACAGAGCCTAGGTGTTACCATGATGGTAGAGTGACAATGAAGAAGTGAATAAATGGAATAATGTGAAGCTTTAGAAATAGTATAGTATAGTACAAATCTGTATTCAATCGAATCACCTACTTCAATTGTACTTATTTATTTATTAAATTATAGGAATTTTTTTATTATGTATTTTATTATACTTAGGAATTACTCTTAAATAAATTATTATTTCTATTCCAACAGCAGAAGGTTAATTACGTCCGAGTCTAACAAGATCGGAACGTCTTAGCCAATTTTGTGAGAAAATGAAGCTATTGCAATGAATCCAAGATTTACTTCGAATGGAAATTCGTTTTGAAGTATTTACGCTTTTTGATAATGTGTAAGTATGTAGAGTTTGATCAAAAATTTTGAGGTTCATAGCATCGTTGAATAGCTGATGGGGCCTCTGAGACTAATTTCTTTCCTTCTCGACCTGCTGCTTTACTAAGTTTTTTGTTTTGTTGTTTTGAGATTTTTAGAAACATTTGCCACATTCACTTACCATAAACTGTAAAATTTTGGGGTCTTGGGCTGTAAAGGTGTGAATCCTTTTTGGAGGCAGATGCGCCAAGTTTTCATTATTTACTATGTAGATATATGTGAGACTTGATAATAATTGTAGACCAATGATCTGTGTAGAAGGGCTATCTAATACAGAAATAATAAACCTTTGTGTAATAATTTTCAGCTTTTTTACTGATCTGCCTAGGTCTCACTGCTGCATCTTCCCATGTGATTGAACAGAAATGTAAGTGTCAAACTTAAGATGTTATTTTGTACCAAACTTTTGCCAATCGCAATGGAAAACCAAATTCTTCTATTGAACGTTGATTCAATTTGCCAATGAAGACTGAAAATGCTGATTCAAAGACATTCCCCAGTTGTTCTCATAGTTCATTCATGTATTTTTTTCTCCTAAAAGTAAAGCCTGCAACTAGCCATCAAGCTCCCATTCTACTAAATTGAACTTTTGTATAATAGGTACTAGTATATTACACGTATTCGTATTACGCATTATTCCTATAACACTTGCATTACTAATATTAAACTAGTATTAACCTGGTTTTCTTAAAGATTTAAGGATTGTCAACCTAGAAACATAAGCCCAAACTAGGAGTGATTATCTCAGATCTTTCGCTAGGTGAACTTAACCGATCAATTCCTTTCTTCTATACTCTTGCATATATCAGGTGTAACCAAACATGTAGGTATTTTATTCTTATATGAAAAATCAACTTGCATAGTAAAGTTAACAATATATATATGCATATTTACGGACCTTTGATATACTGTATTGGATGATTATGTTTGTAAGTTCATAATTTATTTTATTCGTGTATCGCCAACCCTACATACCGTTCTTTTAGCTTTATGTCTGAACTAGGAGAACTAGTGTAGTACAAGGTTTATTATTTAGTCTGAGATCGATTAGTTCGATGAACATTGGTGATCTTTGACAATCTCTCCATTAAAGTCCCCTTGTAAAACCCCGAACTATCTCTTTGTCCGATATTTTGCGATTATAGTACAGTATAGCTTCATAATATCATAACAAGTTCGAACGGTCGTCACTTGGGCGATCGTCCCCCTGTTAGCGCTACCACCCCGAAATCATCCCGAGATGGGCCCTGCGAAACAGCGTTAAACACTTAGTAGTAGTTTCACCTGTGGGTAGAGGTATTTACCTCAAACTCTCGGCCCCCAAACTGCAAATCATTAACAAAACTCCGCTACCCCCCTGGTACAAATAAGATGTAGGACTATCTATTGGCACCCCCTCCAAATATTGGCACCCTCAAATTTATGACTGGGTATTAAGGTCAAAACTAACTGCAGAAGCTTCACCACTGTTGAATCTTCTCCTCAAATTGTCTTTGAAAGTTTTATAAATCACTTCACCTTCACAGAATAAACTCGGGTAGCTCAGTAGTAAATAAACCGTGGTGAATTGCGGTAATATTATTTGATGGTGAGTTTCTAATCAAATTTTGTAAAGGATATCGTTTCAGAAAATAAGCATTATTTTCCTTGCAACTTGAGAAGGAAAGTCAGTATTCATGAATGTGTTGTTGTTCCGTTTTGTGAACATGTTTATAACTGATTTTTCTGTTTACAGTTAGTATTTCAATAAATAAAAGGGGTGCCAATACTAGGACCCGTTTTTGGCTGAAACAAATTATTGGCCCCCCCTGGCCAATATTAATGCTCCTGCATAATCTAATATTGGCACCCCCTAAATTGATGTGAATGTTTATAAATCCCCCCAAAGTAAATGTTTATTAATCACCTTCGTGTTTATAATTTTCATCAGTTTTCTTCTCAAACTTTTTCTTCATCAGAATTTTTCGAAAAATGTTGTAGGTTAACGAAATGGCTGGAAACAAAAGAAAAGCTGAACACATCCAAAAAGGAGTAATTAAAAGTTCCGTTTATATGCAGCATTTATGGAGCATGAATAATTTTATCCATCGTATTATAATGTGATAAATTTTATTGAAATTTTACTAATTTCAAAGGAAAGAAATTGTTAAAAACCAATTTTATGGCAAAAAACTCGCTCTAAATAAAATTCGGTGATTCAAAAAAGCTTATAGATCATTTTTAGTTTTTTTTGTGCAGTTTTTATAGATTTTTATCAAATATTAATGAAATTCGAGTACGTTTTTCAGCATAATTTTGTGCAAAAATATTTTAATGTCCTTTTTAATTGTTGATAATTTTATTCTGACTAAAACCCCGCTTAAAATCATAAAGTTGACGATTTTTAGCCTTTTTTTTAGATCTTTCTAGAGATTTTTGAGTCATTTTTTGAGATTTGGCCAATTTAATAGGCTCAAAAATGTATCGATAACGAACCCATCCTATCGTTTCGGAAACTTGATTGTTAAGCGTAAGAACGGGATTTTTATCTCAATAGAAAGGAGAGTTATCGTCTGAAATGACGCACATAATCATCCAATTTTGCATATAATGTTTATATACATATATATGAAAAAGCGCAAAGTTCAGGAATCGTTTTTGAACGCTTTAAAACATATTTCAAGGAGGACTGTTTTTTTATTTTGATTTTTAAATTTTCTGTTCCATTGCAATATTATGAAGCTTTATTTTTTTACGGAAATCCCCTAAAAGGCAAAGAAGCAACAGTATAAATCCTCGTAAAAGCGACAGAAATAGCAAAACAAGGTCTACATAATGCCGCAAAAAAAAAAAAAAAACTCAGAAACTGAGAAGGATAACCTGTATGTAAACAATTATTCAGTCAACCACGCTCATACCTCAGATTGTTGGCCACGCACTGCGCAGTGGTTAACATAATACGGTTAGGTATCGAAAGCATTCCAACGACTGGCGAACGATTTTTGTACGATGATAAATGTCTAAAAAAAAAAAAAAAAGTAAACAACCATTTTCCAGGTTGGGGCTTTTCGTCCAACTGCCTCGGGCGTCGCGGACGTCATCAGCTATACTCCAAGGAGGATCAGAATTCGTTCTGATGATTTTGCTTAAAGCTACTCATTGCCTCGCCACCTTGAGTGGAGAGGGGAGTTCACCGTACAGAAGCGAGAAAATTACTTGGACGTCTGACCCTTACCTGGGCGGTCACCCATCCAAGTACTCATCACGCTCGGCGTTGTTTAACTTCTCTAATCGCATGAGAAACGGTTCATTGCAACGCCTAACCCGTACGGCTCTTATATTGATAAATAGATGAAGTTCATGAGAAAATAGTAACACTACCACACGTCGGTCGCAAATATGATCTCCTTTAGGGAGGTCCGATGCGTCCATGTGTCTTATCGTCAGCAATGACACAAACTCAGTTACAAATAAAAATGATGATTATGAAATACTATGAAAATAAATGTCTAAGATACAATCCCGTTGCACTGATTTGGTTGTAAGCGATAATCATCAGAAAAATAAAAATATATAAATGATATACCTACGTACTGGTTACCTACTAAATGGAATTAATTCACAGAAGAAAACGCTTGCATACGAGTCTGTAACACACATTGCAGACACTTATATCTTTGGTCATAACAGACATTTTTTATCATGTCTTTAGACATTTCATATCTTTAGTTCACTAAAACCAACACCCCTTTTCATTCTGTGTGGTAATTCCATTCAACTCTACTTGTTGTCATAGATAGTTGCAAGATCCAAGTACCGAAGTTGGATATGATCCATGAGTTTCCCTGGATCCCCTTGTAACATCATATGTTTTCATAGATTTTCATTTCATAACTCAAAATTGTTATTATTATTAACACTTTTTTATCCTAAAATATAATTTAAATTATTTCCAATTCAATGGACACTAAAATGTTGGATTGTGATGTGACAAAAAATCTCATCATTCTTAAACATTCTGCATTGCTACTGCGCATGGCCTTGTGCGCATCTTCCTCCTATTTTGCCTCGTTTTAGCCATCTTGAATTTCTAGCTGTAGCTGTTACAAGTATCTCTATCTTCTTATCTCTAAATTCTATTCTCAACGCCTTTTTTCACTGTTTTATATACCATTTTTGTATAGTATCGGTTCTATTCACAAGTATACGAGTTTCGTGAGGTTGGCAGTTGCAATTAATTACGGAATGGCTGCATTAGATCACTGCATCCAACCAATCGCACCACATAGCTGTTACATCTATCATGCCGGCCGGCTCTTTGGCGTTGTGTGCTTCTTCTACGGATGGCTTTCGCCTTTTCGGATGGAAATCCTTTCACCTAAAATCATATCATCTGAAAGCAGCTACAGGTTGAAGGTGTTGTATTACCTTGTATCAACACAGGCATGTGCCTCAAGATAAAGGCAACAATCTACCTACTTATTCTTTAATTGTCAAATCTACCTCATCTCTCAACTACCTCAGATCATGAACCAGCATTTTCCTGCTCAGGCCACATCACCATAACACGAACTCTTACCCTCATCATTCATCAATCTGCATGACTTCTATTTTCTTTTCTATCTTGTTTCTGTAACACGGCCGTTTAGGTAGAATTCACCTAGTGTCGGAATTACCAATTGATTTTTTAAAATATAATTAAATTGTTGTATTTAATTATTGCGAATCTGGATATTCCTTTATTACTATTACCTTCAAGACTTTTGTCCTTAGATACAAATAGGTTCATCTCAACAAATAATAGGTACCTTAATTGGGTCTCTAATCCCAATATATTAGAGTGGTCCTTCGAGCTATCAAAACGCATAGCTTATCACTTCTATCTATCTTCATACCCCACAATATAGGTAAGGCAACTGAAGAAAGTGAAGGGGGTCGGGGAAAACTGGGTCAGTAGGATAAGTGGAATGAAGTTCAAGGTCAGGTTACCAAACAATGTCAACTACAACACTAAGAATTCACGATGATCTTATGTGAATCAATGAACAAATTGAAACTTCCTAGTTCTTATCTCAAGGAATTAAATTATCTCATAACGTACCTGTCTTTTAGAGGAGATAAACTATTAAGTGTTACCAACCTAAATCATGAAGAAATGAAAACGGATGAATAATGAATGATGGATTACCACTGAATCTAATAACGCCGTGAAACGTGAATTGAATACTTAAGAATATGAATCCATGCGAAATAAGTTATTACGAGTATATTCTATTTGTTATTCTATAAATGTTTAGGTGAACCGATGTATATTAAAAATCAAAAGAATCATAGGGTAAAGGCACCAGTCATTGGCCGACCCCCAGTCATTGGCCACCCAGTTTTATAAGTTAGTTTTTTACAACACAGATGTCTCTTGGATTGTTTTAAATGTGTTTTTCCATCAAAGTGTGTAGTCTAGAGGGCAGTGGGATGTTGAACGCTATAGTGAAACTTCATAGAAACCTCTCAAACTCATTTTACGTGATGAAGGTGCAAGAAGAAGGATGAACACGGTAAGCATACCTCAACTCATTCTTTAGGGTTTGATGTGGTGCTTTTCAAATTAGGTGAACTTTTTTGTGTGTTTGCATGATCTCTAGTTGATTATTAATCAATTGCTGCCACCAGGATATAAAATTCTCATAAACTGTAGAAAATATAAGGCCGGCCAATAAGTGGATGACAAAAAGAGTGATTCCTCCAGTCATTGGCCGGGTGGCTAATAACTGGAATGATGCAAATTTTTCCTATCCCAATCATTGGCCAGATGGCCAAAACTGCCAACATTGCTTATTTAAATGGTTCATATAGGTCCCATTCAAGTTTTATTGCACGAAAATGTGTTTTCCTATCGTAATGAACAAAAGTGTAGAGAAAATTGTAAGATACCACGGCTCCCTGAATGGCGACTAGCCCTCGTTTCGCCGCATATTATCAAGCCTTCTTAGTTCGGGAGAAAGCGCATTCGGTGCACATGTATGAGTTTCTAGGTTCGATTCCGTGGGACTGCACTATCTTTTTTTCTTGTTATCGCACATTTTAACATTGCGCCTGTACCGGGTAGGCCATATAGGTTCAGGGGCGGTCGATGTCATGCTGGATTTGTTAACCATTGGGAAAATATAATTAGGGACGTATAGAGATGGTTAGGGATGGGTGGGGCTATTAATTCGGCTAGGGCTATAACCAATAGTATATTTTGTCAAATTTTCTCAAATTTTTGCATAATTTGTTTCACTATCCTCATTCCCGTTTCTGCTAATGACCTTGTGCATAAAGGGGGATAATAATGGTCAAACTTATTCCATTTTTGCTAAACATTTTTTGAATTTTGCACTGTTAAATGGGTTGTTATCCATTAATAATTCATCAGAATCTCCAGAGAGGACAATCCGACTTTCTTGATAAACCTGAAATGATGACATATAGTCATGAAACCAATAAAATCATGACAAAACTCAAATGATGATATTAGTCATTGATATAAACCGACATGCCAGGCCAAAAAACTAATTTTCTAGCTTACTTTTTTCTACTCCCATATGACCTTCATGATGTTTAGCTAATAGATTTGTTTCTCTCCTCATAATTAACAGTTATATATTAGATGTATAATGTATAATGTGTAATGTGTAATGTGTAATGTGTAATGTGTAATGTGTAATGTATAATGTATAATGTATAATGTATAATGTATAATGTATAATGTATAATGTATAATGTATAATGTATAATGTATAATGTATAATGTATAATGTATAATGTATAATGTATAATGTATAATGTATAATGTATAATGTATAATGTATAATGTATACATGTATAATGTATACATGTATATGTAATGTATATGTAATGTATATGTATAGATGTTTGGTCTCGTCAGCAGACCAATTACTGTTTTTTGTTTGTTTTTTAGCGAATAGCACGAGTAAAAAAGTGCGTTCAATATCCTTAGAGTTTGACGTTTTGTTCTTCTTTTCAGTTTTTCTTTAGAGTTTGATGTTCAGTTTTTCACTTCAGTAGGCACCTAGTGACTTGGAAGTTGGGGCTCCATAGAGCAAGGCCAACACCATCAGTGAATATAAGGGTGTGTCCAGCATATCGCTGGATTGCCTCAGTGTAGCGACATCTGAGGCTGTGTGGGGCTGCATTGCCCTTGACCCCGACTTTCATATGAAGGTTAACACGCATCCCAGACAAGGTCCAGGTAGGGACAGGGTGCACCTCATATGAAACTGAAGGGTATCTCTTTGTGCTTTCCCACCTTGTGAGCTCCTGAACACGAATACCCAACGGACGAGTTGGTGTTTGAAGCTTGGAATACGTCTCTTCTACGAATGGTATGGTGACCACTTCATGCAGGGGGTGTCCTGGGAAATAGCGCAAGTGTTCTGCATAGCGAAGTGCTAGCAGATTTTGCCGAATTATGAGCGGCTGACTGTGTCCAAGCACCTGAGGGGAGGCTGTCGGGGTAGCACGGAAGGCCCCAGTAGCCAAACGAAGACCCTTGTTTAATAAAGGTTCCAGCTTATGCAGCAAGGACTTCCTTGCTTAGCCATAAAGTGCAGACCCATAATCAATTCGGGATCATATCACTGCATGGAAAATCCTAAAGAGGACATCCCGCTGGGCACCCCAACTATAGTTGGAAAGGGACTTGAGCAACTGTACACCCCGCATGGCAGCTTGGCGCAAGTACTCAATATGCTGGGTCCACCGCAGCTGGCGGCCAACTATGAGACTGAGGAAACGCTACCTACAGGTACCCTTTTTAAGTCCAATGTTACCTATTCCAATGTTTCAAGAACCAATGTTACCTATTCAGGTCGGAAAAAACTGCAAAAGTACCTACCTAGTAAATATAAAGTATTCTTCGTTCATAATAAAAATGTTAAAACGTTAATGAATAAAACCTTTTTCAGATAAATGTGAGATGATTAATTTGATTTCTCATAGTTACAGCCACAAATCATCAATTCTTATGGAAAGTTTACCGACACAGTGGATCAGAAAACAATGAACTTAGGGTGGCCAATGACTGGTGACAAGGTGGCCAATATTAGGAACTCCCGGCCAATGACTGGTGGAAAACCGATTTTTCGAAACTGATTGAAAAAAATACTTGGTAGATCTTTTATTTGTTTAAAATTGCTATTGTATTACATTGTTTGGATGATTAGCTTCCTAAAACCCTAGGAAAGAAACAAATATCTTCAAAAATAAAGTGGGTAGGGTGACAAACATTGCTAAGTGGCCAATGACTATGCTAGGCCCTTACCATATGCAAAGAAATAAATTAAGGAGCTCTTTCCAAGTTACTGCACAAGAGTGTGTATAATTACGAAAACTGTCGAGTACCTACTATTGATATTGTACTTAGTAAGTAATTTCCTTTGAGGATGCTGCATGACGAGCCATTATTATTGATGTTAGGGATTCTGACCGTTTGGTGCAGGATGGAGGAGCGAGCGCAAGTGTAGACGATTTTACCCAGATTATGCAGAGAATCAATATACAGCATGCGTAGCGATGAATAGAGAAGAAGAGTGGTGCTGCCGAGAACGTCCTTGATATCTGTAAGCACACTACGTACCAATTTCATGAAGATGTGCATGCTCCAGAGAAGCCAGGAAAAACCGACAGCTTGGAAACAAAGTTGGTTGGGATATGGTTTCACTACTAATATGTACTCATATAGAAATGGCCATATGTTGTGCCAGCGTCGTCCTGGTAGGTGCGAGTCTTGGATACGGGATGCTGCTGACCCTTTCACAAGAAACTTCAAAACAGTGGTAGCTGAAGACCACCACATTTTGAGGATTCAGCCACGAGGTGCATTCAGTTGGCAGTCTCTAATAGCAAATGGCGTCTTGATGGAGTGAACAGTGGTTGTATTGAGTGATAAATAGTGGGGAGGGGAGGGAGGGGGGGTAGGATTAATGAGTAGGATCACTGAATCAGGTTGTAGCATCGTAGTCAGGCACAAAGAACACTACTTCACTTCACTGATAAATACTAGAGGTAATAAAGCGCCGGCTGTTTATCATCTTTGGTCGGCAGAATATAAACGAATATACAAACAAACGAATTAAACTGTTAGGCGATATTATATATATATACACATATATATATATACAAGTAGTATAGGAATGTACGTTCTGGCTCACCGACTTCAATCTCTGTTAAAAATGTTTTGACTTCAATCCCTGTTAAAACTGCTTTTGTGCTAAACCCTGTTAAAAATGCTTTTCTGTTAAACCCCTGATAAAATTTTTTACCACAAAACATCAAAGCACCTTTTTAAACACAAAACATCAGAACCAGTGACTTTTTCGGTTTAGCGACTTGAATCTCTGTTAAAACTTTTTTAACATAAAACATCAGAGCCATTTTTTTTTTTTTTTAATATTTTTTATCAGAAACTCTAGTGAACTCTAAAAAATTTTAAAAATTTAGGGGTCGATATTTTCGAAATTTATCTCCCTCTGATGTTTTCACTAGAAAAAAATAAATTTAAATTAAAATGACGTCACGCTAAAAATATTTTTGAATCTAGTCCAAGCCATTAAAGGTGGTATCAAAACTATACCACCCTTCTATTAGAGGTGGTATCAAAACGATACCACCCTTCTATTAAAGGTGGTATCAAAACGATACCACCCTTCTATTAAAGGTGGTATCAAAACGATACCACCCTTCTATTAAAGGTGGTATCAAAACGATACCACCTTTAAGAACAACTAGATTAATAGGAGAAATGTGTGAATGCACGGTAAACGAGACAGCTCATGCTATCTAGCGGACGCGGTAAACGAGACAGCTCATGCTGTCTAGCGGACGCGGGATGCGAAAAAGGCGTTCCACCTAAAAGCGGAACGATAAAATAAAAGGGAACGATGAAAAAAAATATTTTTCGTGAAATATTTCTCAGCTCGTTGAAAAAATCGTTCCCCTTTTGCGAGACAGAGAGGGAATGATACTGTCGTATCTTGCCGGAGGTCTTGTTATCTTTTGGGTTAATGAGTCATCCGCAGCTCCTATCGCTCGTCCCCCCAGTCAGTTCGTAGTATTCAATTGAGAAACAACACAGTGAGTTAAAAGGATCTCCAATAAAATAAAATGGAACACTTTAAAGCGTTAAGAGAACTCGAAGATGGAAATTGTCTTTCCAAGAGTGAGTGGAAGGAATTATCTGACTCTGTAGAACTGACTGATTATTTCGTGAGGAAGTATCATAAGTTTTTGCATTTACCAACTGTGAAACGTAACTTTCTCAATGGAAAAAATAAACTAACTGAAAACATTCTAAATTTTACTCCTTTCAGAAATATTAACGTTTGCAAAAATTGTGGGGTTAGAGTACGAAATGGTAATATTTGTTTTGAATGCATCGAAGAGGATAATCAAATTATGCTAAACTGTGTGCACAGAATATTTGTAAGAGCTTATAATTTTGCACAGAAACATTAGGTTTTTATAAGGGATCCCTTATAAAAATTATAATCCTACCTATAATTTCATTTCTTTTTTATTATTTTCTTTTATTATTTCTTCAAGGTGAGTTTTAAAATTGTCTCTACTTATGTTTATTTTATAGTGACCCCAAGCCAAAGTATCTATGCCATTTTTCATTATAAATCTTTTATCATCATGAGCGGAAAGAGCTTTCTTATTCTGTTGTACTGTGGACACATCGTGTTTTTTCGATTTGAATAATATCTGTTTCTGATAGTTTGGTTCTTTAAAGAATAAGCATCTTTTATAATCCTCTATACTTAAACCTTTATTAACGACATTTTTCTTTACTCCTTTAGATTTTTTCTTCACATCATTAGTTTCGAATATTTTAAAAGCGTAGCACTTTGGGCGAAGTCCAATAAACTCATCCATAATCTTACCTTCTAACTCATCTTTAAATTTCCCCAACACTTTTTTATTAATTTGTGGAATATTGTAAACATTATTTTTTGGATAGTCAGAAGTATCGAAATGATCCAACATATTTTTCATATCATTATAAAAATCATCCGTTTTTATTTCCATTATTAAACTATCTGTATCTCCGTATAATAAATTTACATCACTTTTATATTGTTTTTTAACCGTGTTGTAATAAAAATCATACATACAAGTTTTGGAAATGTCTAGTATACTCATACCAATGAAAATTGGCTGTTTAAGTGTGATATTTACTTTTTTCATGTGTACAGCCGCCAAGTTTTCGGAAAAAATAGTTCTACCTTTAAAGTGTGGTTTTGAAATTAGTTTTTCCAATTTATAACCATCAGAACAAAGCCTAATATCCACATGTTTACGCACATTCATCATTGTCCGCCCAAATACACTATTATTCATAAGTTTAAAAAAGTCTTTTTCGAATTGTGTTTCGGCTTTTGCTCTAAGATTTGTATTGTAATCGATATAGCTTTTTAACCAAGCACTTTGGTCAAATTCTAAAACTTTATGAATTTTTTCTAATTTCATTCCTAGTTGTAAATACTGTTTTAACGTAATGTAATGGATAACGTATTTTTTCTTATCATACAATGTGGTTAAAAGTTTTGGTAGTTTTTAATCTTCATAGCTATTTTCAGGGGCTAAAGGAAAATCAGAGTGTAAATCGTGGAGTTCTTGAGGATATTTTAAATCAACTTCTAAAATATAACCCTTGGGTGAATCATCAGGAATGGATTGTATATCGAAATTATCTAGATCCATTTTCCATTCAAAATTTCCATAAGGTAAAAATTTACTCATCGCCCAACCGTAAAGATTATTTGCATCCAAGTATTCAATGAAAACAGTTTCTTTTCCTTGGATGAATTGGTCTCCCATATATTTATTATTAGCTTTCGCGTATCGTTTTGAGCATTGAGAAATTCCACCTCTTATTCCTTTTTCTATGAGTAAAATCTTATCATAATCTGTTAACAATTCTACCTTTTGTTTGGTCATTCTCAACATACAGTCCCAAGCGAAACCTGGTGTTGTATAGTACCAAGCGGGGTCTAATTTATATATTTCTAAAGATATATTTCTAAAGTTTTCCATGATATCCGCTAACAAAAGAACATCAATTTTATTGTAAAGTTCTGTAAATTCTCCCAAATTTTTAATGTTGAATGTAGACCAAATTTCTAGAGCATTTTTATAATCATTTTCTTTAACATTTTCTCCAGTGAGTTCACTGTAGAATTTCTCTATAGGTGGAAGGGTAGTTTCTTGATATTTTTCAACAGAGTCCATATACTCATATGGATAAGCTAATTTTCTAGTAATTAGTTCGAGATGCTCTTTTGGGAAATACTTTTTTATTTCCTTAAATTGATTTTTAGTTAAACTTTTAGCTAAAGAATATAAAGAAGCAGAAAGAAATTTTAAAGAATCTATGAATCTCAATTCTATAGTCTTTTTCTTTTTGTGACCATTTTTATCGAGTTCATTACTTTCATAAGTTACCATTTTAGAAAAGGAAATGTACTTCTCTTCACTTTGCGGTAAAAGTTTAATATCGTAATTATCTTTTTCAAATTCTTTAATAAATAGATGCGCATCGTAGCCAGAAAGATTGTGGAAAAATACTGGAATAAACTTTGGATTTTCATATTCTAAATTACAAATCGAATGAGCCGCTCCTCTGTACATTCCAGTCAAATGTGAGTGATCCCGTAATTTGTGAGAATTCAATTCAGAAAGTAATTGTTTTAATTCTTTCTCATATTCATCTACTTTTTTCATATCGTTTAATCCTTTAAATTATTCTATCGCTTTAACTAGAACTTCTTTCCTTGCTTCCACGCGAGGTGGAAACTCCTTGTTTGTATCGAAAGATCTTTCACAAATATGACAACTCTCAGCACTATCGTATTCTCTTTGTTGTTCTTCGGTTAAATCTTTCATGGGAATATTAATGTCATAGTATTTTCTCGCCACCATTATGGCATCTTGTTTTATTTTTTCGTAAAATACTTTTACCACATCCTGTCCAGAATATTGTACAAGTTTATAATCACCTACATAGTTTTCCCTACTTTCGTCTTCGGCATTTTTCATGAAGTAAACAAAACTGTACGGTTCATGTTTTTGAATGTCATTTATATAACATTCATCGGGATTTGGTTTGCAGGTATCAATCTTTTGTAACATACATTCAAAATCTGCATAAATTGTAAAAGGTACTTTTAAAGAATGTCTATAATTTTCAAATTGTAAAATATTATCATAAGGTTCTGGTAATTCCACCTTAACAGCTTTATGAACTCCACAATATTTTTTATGCTCGTTTAGTTTATCCTGAGTTCCAAAGCTATTCAAGCACATTTTACACAAGTACCTTCGTTTGTGGTGTTTTGTTAACTGGCTATTCCCTACTAATTTCCATAGATCTTTGATCCAGCAATAATGTTCAGTTTCCTCGTTTTTCAAGTACAACAAGTCAATGTGTTTTTCCTTTTCCTCTTTCGTTATTTCCAAGGGAACTATAGTATTATTTTCATCCAGACAGTAAACATTAATGGACATCCCGGTTCTTTTCTCAAACAATTTTATACTTGTAAGTTTCATAGGAAAACTGATATCTTTCAACGCTTCATCAAACTCATGTTCCCATGTTATGTACTTTCCTATTCTATCAGAATTTTTATCAGCTGGATGAAGTGCAGACAGAACAGACCAAAGGAAACATTTATTATCATCATTTTTCACATTTATGATTGCTTTCCTATATTGTAGAAAATCAGGGAGTGGGATGTAAGACGATCCTCTCAAAGGAGTGTACTTGTTAACGTTCAGTTCCAAATGCTTGATTTTGTGAAGTTGCCATTGAGATCCTTTTATTTCGAACGTTTCCATTTCATTTAGAATTTTCTGTTTCATTTCATCATAACAGTTTGCAACTTCTGCTGACTGCAATATTATTACGTTTTTAGTTTTGAAATTTAGTTCCTGATATTCCATATTATTTTCGTTAGTTCCTTTTCTAAATTCCGCGATTAAAACTATATTAACTTTTAGTTCCATTTTTCTAAGTTCCATATTGGTTAAACCTTTTACGATTTTTTTAATACTGTCAAGAAATTTGGAAGCATCTTTAAATCCTTTCATATTTTTAATATCGTAAGTCACTAATCTACATTTAAATGCAGTTTCCTTTTTTACAAACACAGGTTTCACTTTCCTAGGTTCTTTGCTTTTTTCAAATATTTTTTCACTAAAATTAAATACTTTGTGCAATTTCCTCGGATTTACAAATACAGGTTTCGCTTTCCTAGGTTTTCTGATAGTCATTGTCCGGCCCGGGTCGTTTTTTCCATGACGCTTAGACTTTAGGTGTCTGGCCCAATTTTTATAAGTAGTGCTAACATCGCACTTTTCACAATGCCTTCTCGCATCACACATTTTGTTATAGGGTTTCATTTTATTATAGGATATATAATTTTTATTAGAAGAGAGATTCTTTTAACTAACCCCTCATTTTTTAAAACCCAATTACTAAAAGGTGGCGTCGATTCGACGCCACCTTTAAAGGCGAATACAAGTCAAGTAGATTTTTAAAAATAAATATATCGGACCCGTCGAATCGACGGGTCCGATGAAAGGCGAATACAAGTCAAGTAGATTTTTAAAACCCAATTACTAAAAGTGGGGGGTACCGAATCGGTACCCCCCACTTTAATGGGATCCGTATTTAAAGATGGAAGGCTAGTTAAAAGAATATATTCTATAATAAATAAATAGAAATGAATAGGGAGCAACTATTGAAAAAAATTAATTTTGAAAACAACACGAACAAGCTTTCTGAACTAGAAATCGGAAAACCTTACAAAATTATAAACTTTGAATTTGTGTCAACGAAATACTCGTGGGAGGCTGTTATAGCCAATCTAGGAGAATTTAGAGTGTTCATACCAGAAAGATGTATTCAAAAATTTGAAAAAAATGAACTCCAAGATCTAGTTGAGTACGGTGTTTGCTTAGTGTACCATGGAATCACCAAATCAATAAATGGGAGAGACATGTATAACATCAAGTTTGTTTAATAAAAAAAACGTTTTAATGGAAAATTTCCATTAAAACAACAATATTATACTAAGATTTTTTCAGAATTCAATTTCCCTCTGCATGTTTTTAAAACAGTTTCATAATCTTTTCCGTTTGAAAGTTCTTTTAACACTATCAAAGACAGATGACCACAAATTGGAGGATCGTTATACTTTTGAATTTGTTCGGAAAATCTAAATTACTCAAAGGTTGGTAGTTTTCCGTTTTTTTCGTTTTTTTAAACCGGACCCAATACTTAAACTTTTTTTTGAGCTAGTTTTTCCATCTCGAGATTATGACGTTTTATTTCCGCTTCTTCAGCAGCTTTATGTTTCGAATCTATTACTGAAGATGCTACTGCTGCACTTCCACCTAATAACGCTCCAAGTGCTCCCATTCCTGCAAACACCAATGGTAAGAATCCACCCGTGTGATTAAATTGTAGTTGTTCGTAATCCAAAGTTAACGTAATTCCTTTCTTTTCTCCTCTTGCTTTTTCAAATGCTTTTGATTGAGTTTCCCACAGTTTGATTTTATGTTTTCCGTTTCCTGAAATTTGTTTCGCTGTCAAAAGAATTGTAACACTTCTGCGCTTCTTGTAAGCGGCTCGCATTTTGGTTAGTTGATTTTCGGTTAAATCTATTTTTTTCGTAATCATAGTTATTTATTATAGTAAATTTTTTTTAATAACGAACTCTCATACCAAAGGACCGTTTACTCATTTCAACTCCCATACCTTCAACTCCCATACCTTCAACTCCCATACCTTCAACTTCCCCACCAACGAATCGTTTACCTTTCATTACACCTCTCACTACAGCTGCAGCAGCTTTTTCTTTCCAACTTGCATCACTGGCGAATATTCTTTCTCTCGCTACTTCCTCCAGTGCTTTATCCGCTATGTGTCTTTCTTTCGTGTCTGTGTGATCTCTGTAAAATATATCATGTAGCTTACAACCTTCGTCCAATTTATTAATTCCAGGATTAATTCCCTCTTTTCAATCGTTCATCTAGTTTTGTAAATGGACCACAATAGTTGTATCCACCGGGCAAATGCATTTCAGGTACAAAACCATCTAGTTTATTCAGCAAAGTATTTAAAACTCCGGATCCACTTTTAATAATTCCTTTCGGCAAACCGTTTACAACTTTCATCAGATATTCTATTCCTTTGGGATTATCTATGTTTTTTTCCAACTGATCGCATATAAACTTTACAATTCCTAATTTTTCATTGTGAAAATTGTTATTACCAGCTCGTTCTTGTGCGTGCAAATAGAACAAACACTGTAGCAGCTGTTGGAGGTTGTCGATGTATTTAAATTCTACTGGATTTTCAGAATATTCTATCAAACCCGAACCAACTTTACTTGCTTTGATTTCTTTCCAAATAGGTGCGATCAACTCTTTCCATTTTTTCCCCGTACTAGACTTTACTTTATTGGTAGTTGGATCGTTCTTTTGGTATAGAGAGTTTGTTTGAATGAGAATTTTCTTGTAAACTTTTAAATCCTCTTGAGTGTATTTATCAGGATCAGGTCCTAGAGGATCAGTTAACAAACGCCATAATCCGTGAGTTCCTTTGTAAGTTTCATTTTGAATGATGATTGTTTCTCCATTTACTTGAATTTGTTGGTCTCCGATGTAAATTTTGTCCTCTTTTCCCCATATACCAAATTGTTTATCATCCTGTCTGATGTAAAGTCTCGCAATAGGACCAATTCCTTTCGGACCAACGCTATTCGATGGGGTTTCATTTCGATCAACCATATCCATGATGCTTGATAAGCTACTTCTCGTGTTTACTACGGTATCATCTGGCACAGTATCAACTAGTGCAGAAGCTCCTTCGTTTGGATTAATGTCAAAAGTATTAGTTGGCCCAAAAGTTACAACTTTCTTCCTAGGAGAACTAGTTTGCTTGTAGGGAACAATTTCTAGTTTCTTTAGATCTTCATCCGCTTGTTTCACAGCATTTATTACTTCAACTACTTTTTCAGTGATGGGTGCTAACATCTTTTCTTGAGTTTCTCTTTCGTTAAACTTATCTACTCTAGCTTCTCGGAAAGCACGTCTCAACTCTTGTTTTTTTTTTTCTCGAATTTTGTTCCCTTCCTTGACAGTCATTTCTTTTTTGGGTTTTCTCAGGAAAATTCGATTTTTTGGTTCTGAATCATCAGTTTGATCACGAGTTTCTGAATCATCAGTTTGATCACGAGTTTCAATCTTTTTTTTATGTTCGTTACATTTTTTCAACACCTGTTTTTCTAAATGTTTTTCAGTAGGCATTTATTATAGTAAAAAAAAAATTTTTTTTTTTTTGTCGAATATTTAAAAAACGTTTCAACGATGGTTTAACGGTTATTTAACGGTTATTTTGATCGTCTAACGGTGTTTTTGATCGTCTAACGGTGTTTTTGATCGTTTATTCAAGAAACGTTTTATCAAAATTTTTCATGTATCGACCATCTTTTAATTGTTTCTCGATGTTTATCGCCAGAAATCCATACTTATCTTTCCAACATTCGTTGCATATTTCATTGAATCGTTTGAAAGTAAAATCCGTTCCGGTAAACTCATCGTAAATCGCTTTCATGTAAACTGGACGTTGCTTGAAAATACACAGAAAATTCAGATTTTCTCTAATCAACTGTGTATCAACTTTAGTGTATGATTGAGTTATATAAATACACGAAATATCCTTATGGCGTCCTCTCATGTAATAATCTTTTATAACTCCTTGCTGTTGAGCATTAACGCAATCATCGAAAACTATCAAACTGTCCGACTGACAATCATCTACTACAATTAGTTCATCGCAACTATTGTAAAACTGTGCTATTTCCATTCCAACTTTATCCTCTATTTTTTCGTAAGCTTTTCTCAAGACTTTATAAACTCCTTGATCTAAAGATTTGGAAAATATGTAAAGATTTCCAAACGGAATTCCCCAAGGTTCAGTAATCAAGTTGTACAATAAAGTTGTTTTTCCACATCCGGATGGCCCTACCACCAGACAACGTAGAGGCAGAGGTAGTAAATCGTGAGAAGCTTTCTTTTCTTCAAATGGAAAGGGTTTGATCTTATATTTTTGACTCATCTTATTTATTATATATTATATAATAAATAAATAATGTTTATAAAAATTTCAGGAGATACAATAAGGTTTGAGAGTCCTATTCCACTCGATCCGAATAAAGAGTATCAGTTGGGTATGTTAGCATTGATGTTTACAACTAGGAAAACGTTTGAGATAAAAAACTTCAAGTTTTCATTCACATTTCCTTTCCCCGATGAAACTTACGATGATGTGCATGAACTTAATGGTGAATACACAATGAGTTCGTTCAAAGCCGAGTTGATTAGTCATTTGACTAGTTTCCATAATATTTTGTTAGCGAAAATAGATACTTTGAAAAAGCTCGAAAACCAGACGGTAGAAATACCAAAAGATACACAAAAAGATACACAAAAAGATACACAAAAAGATACACAAAAAGATATACAGAAAGTTAATCCGAATAATTTGAAATTCAATCTCGAACACCTAACTGACGATACTTACAGAATTGCTGCTTACTTTCCCATGGATATGAAAATTATAAATGAAGGTAACTTTTGTGACATATTCCAATTGAGAACTTGTTCCGATAATTCATTCAAAAAGAACACCAACTACGTGTCAAATAACAATGCTACTCAACTCTTATTGAGCAAAATAATCGAATGGCATTGCAACATTACGGAATACAGCTTTACTAATCACGAGGAACACCCACATTTGCACGTTGAACATGAGTTATTACACGTTTCTTTCATAGAGAAACCACTGCCACCTAATACTATTTACACGGAAAAACCAAAGAAAGTAGTTTTCATTCCACTAAGAAAAGGACTGAAAGAAATAAAAATGATAAAATTGTCAACAACCACAGGAAATAATGAACCGATTCGATTCAACGATATTAAAGCTTACTTGTAGCTGAAAAGTAATTAATTTTAGTAAATAAAAATAACAAAATTATGTTTACTATAATAAAGTATGCATCAAACTAAAAAGGTATTTGATAAATATCAAGACTTTATTGAGCGAAAGCAATTTCGTACAATAAATCCAACTTCAACTTTGAATTTAAATGCAGAAAACAAAAGAACAACTTTCAAAATTGATCTAGATGACGAATTTCTGTCTAAAGATACCTATACAATATTACGTGAAGGGAGTTCTAAAGTCAAAAGATTCAACCAAGGCGTATTCAGGTTTAGATAATGTTAAGTTGGTAGATAATTTCATGGGTCATATGTTTTCGAGTATAGAAGTGAAAAAACACAATGTGGTAGTAGATGAAATTGAAAATCCAGGCATTTCTGGCTTGGTGGAGGGTTTAGCCACTCTTGAAGGTCCAAAAGATAATAACGGTGATGCTATGAATTCAGGGTTCCACTCAAAAGCTCTCGGAGGAGGGAATTTCAGTGCAGTCGGTTACCTTGGTGACTTAGGTTTGGGTTTTTTCAAAGATTTAACAGTTCCAATTTTCAAGGGAGGTTTTGAAATAACTTTTGTGAGAAACAGCGATAATATTATTTTTAGATGGAAAAAAGAGAATATTCCTATTCCTAATGAAGGTGTTGTAGAAATTAAGTCTTTCGTTTTGAGAGTTCCGGTGATTGAATACGCGAATGAAGCAAAAGTTAATTTGATCGCAGATTTGAGAAGCACTCCGTATCAACTCCAATTTAAAAGTTGGCAATGCATAGAGCATAAGAACGTTACTGGAAAAACGTTAATGTTCGATGTAACTAACATTTACAGAAACGTTCTTAACCCTTTATGGTGCTTCGTGGTATTTCAAACTGATGTTTCGAACGATCAGACAAAAAACAATTCTGAATTCCATCATAAAGATGTGAGAAATTATTGGCTTGAATTAGGAGGTAGAAGGTATCCTGAGGAAAATATGGATTTAGATTTCAATGAAAATAATTATTGTTTGGCTTACAACGCATTTTTAGATTTCAAAAAGACTATAAGTTCTAGACAATCCATTCCGTACATCGAGCCCCAGTTTTTCAAAAAAGAATATCCAATTTTTAGCATCGATTTGTCTGATCAGCCTCAGAGTCTATCTAGAGGTAAAAGCAATTTGATTCTCCATGTTGAATTCAATACATCTGTAGCAGCAGCAACAGGTAGCACAGAAGGTACTACATGTTACGTTATTATTGTAAGTGGATCGAATTTCGTGTACGACCCGACTAAAAATATGATTAAACAGGAAATTTTATAATTATTTTATAAGGTATATATTTTTAATGGAGATCACTCCATTAAAAAAAAATCGTATTAAACTTAAATAAATAATGTACGACGAAATTTATTGCCACAAGTGTAAGAAAAGAACGAAAAATATAAACGTGGAAATTGTACAAACTGCGAATGGTAGGTGGAGAATTGCAGCTAAATGCGTGAAATGCAAAACTAATAAGAGTAAATTTATTCAAGATCCTAACGGAGAAAAAGCAGCAATTCGTACCATTTTTGATTGGGCTATAGAAGGCAAGATACCTAACCCTCGACCACTTCGGGATCACTCCATTAAAAAAAAATCGTATTAAACTTAAATAAAACATGGAGGATGAAATTTATTGCCACAAGTGTAAGAAAAGAACGAAAAATATAAACGCGAAGGTGGAGAATTGCTTCTAAGTGTATAAAATGCAAGACTAATAAAAGTAAATTTATAAAAAATCCTAATGAGGAAACTAACGTAATTCCTGAAACTGAAGTTATAAATTTACCTGAAAACGAAAAGTTAGAATTTGCGAAAGAGTTACATAAACCCGTGAGAAAAAGATTTCAGAAAAGAAAAATTGTTACTCATGGAAAAGATGATCTTTGGGCTGCGGATTTGATTATAATGAAACAATACGAGAATGAAAACCAGGGGTTTGGTTACATGTTGAATATCATTGATACTTTTTCAAAGTACGTTTGGTCAATTCCATTAAAAAAGAAAAACGGAATAGCAGTTTCAAAAGCTTTCAAAGGCGTTTTGGAAAATGTGAAATTTCATAACCATTCCACTCCTAAACTCCTTCACACGGACAAAGGTTTAGAATTTGAAAATAGACTTTTCAAAGAACTTTTAGACGAGTATAAAATTAAAATGTATCACACGGAAAGTTTAGAAAAATCTGCAATTATAGAAAGATTTAACAGAACTTGAAATCAGAAAATGAAAATTCGTTTCGAGGTGAATGGAAATAAAAATTGGATCAATATTCTACAGGAATTAGTTAATGAGTACAACAAACAAGATATTCATCGTTCTATTGGGATGACACCTGCTCAAGTTGACGCGAAAAATGAAAATGAAATCCTGAGATATTTATTTAAAAAGAGTGGAAAAAATGGAAAAAAGAAATTTAAAATTGGAAATCGCGTAAGAATTACGAAATCAAAGAAAACTTTTGCAAACAAATACGAAGCAAATTGGACGACTGAGATTTTTGAAATAGCTGAGATTTTAGGAACGACTCCAGTTACTTACAGAATAAGAGATTTAAACGGAGAGGAAATCCAAGGAACTTTTTATCCCGAGGAATTACAACTCACGAAATTCTAAAAAATGGATTACACTTATAACTGAGGCCAGCGAGGGAGGACCAGAGATATCTCCTCTTGGTTCGGGGTGATGTAACCGGTTTCTGATAAGAATTCATCGTCCAAACGGTAGATTGCGTATGCAGTACTATTTCAAAGAGATCGACCCACTCTCTCAGAACAAACCTTGTTCAATATGTTTCAATGAAGAACCTTCATTAAAACTAACAATTTTAAACTATTATTTTTTTACCAAAACTCTTGGATGAATTCTTCAATTAAATTTATCTTGGAACTCACGAATGAATTCTTCACTCAAGTTTTGACTCTGTGAAATACATTCCCAATCTACTTCATTCTGGAACTCTCTGATGAAATCTTCACTTAAATTTTGCTTAGATGAAATCCAAAACCAATTAACTTTGTTCTGGAACTCACGAATGAATTCTTCACTCAAGTTTTGACTCCGTGAAATACATCTCCAATCTACTTCATTCTGGAACTCCCTGATGAATTCTTCACTTAAATTTTGGCTCCATGAAATATCAAACCAATTAACTTTGTTCTGGAACTCCCTGATGAATTCTTCACTTAAATTTTGACTCTCAGATATTATTCTCCAATCAACTTTATCTTGGAACTCTCTAATGAAATCTTCACTTAAATTTTGACTCCATGAAATATCAAACCAATTAACTTTGTTCTGGAACTCCCTGATGAATTCTTCACTTAAATTTTGACTCTCAGATATTATTCTCCAATCAACTTTATCTTGGAACTCTCTAATGAAATCTTCAGAGAGTTTTCGAGTCTCGGATATTATTTCCCAATCTACTTCATTCTGGAACTCTCTGATAAATTCTTCAGATAGTGTTTGGTAAGATGAAATATAATACCAGTCTACCTTATCTTTGAACTCTTCAACAAAATCTCTAATAAACTGTTTATGTTTGATCGAATCAAAATTTAATATGAGGGTATGTGGATTTACATTTAAGAATCTACATTTCTTTTTATTTACTGGAATATTCATAGCTTTGCGAAAAATGAAATAGTCATAAGCATCTGTGATCTTGTCTCGAATCTCCATATAAATTTCAGTTGGTAATACAATTTCGTTATCCATCTTTTATTTTTATTATAGAATATCTTCTTTTAACTACCCCCTCATTTTTTTTATCCACCCACTTTTTCTTTTGCCTATTCTTGTATGGATACTATTTATCCTTTTTAACTTACCCCTCATCTGAATTGGATACTTAAAGTTGGGTCTCGGAAAAAAAATATTTTCTATAATAAATAAAGAGATATGGGTTTAAACGACGAAGCATTAAATTTATGTGAAGAACATGGAGGTTTCTGGAAGTTTGTAAAGACACCTGAATTTCAATTTTATGAAAAAAACCTTGACGCATTAGAGGATATTTTACATGAATTGAAGGAGTATAGATTTAGTAAATTGTTGTTCAGAGAACGTTTATTGGGTGTCGATGGTAAACCACCACTCCGTACAAAGGAGCAAGTAAAGGAATACCTTAATAAAAAAAATATTAAGGTTCCTAAAAATGCCACTGAACATCAACTTCGAAAATTGGCTTATAAAGAGAGTAAAGCCGAACTGAAGAAGCAGTTTGAAGATAATTTTCGCGCTTGCTAAAGTTCGGAATGCTTGGGGTATGAAGGAGATTTTATTTTTAATGAGCTGTGTTCATTAAAAGTTCTTATGCTGCTAATTAGCAATTTTATTTTTAGCGTGACGTCATTTTAATTTAAGGCGTTCAATTTTTTCTAGTGAAAACATCAGAGGGAGATAAATTTTGAAAATATCGACCCCTAAATTGTTAAAATTTTTTAGAGTTCACTAGAGTTTCTGATAAAAAATATTTAAAAAAAAAAGTCAATGGCTCTGATGTTTTATGTTAAAAGAGTTTTAACAGAGATTCAAGTCGCTAAACCGAAAAAGTCACTGGTTCTGATGTTTTGTGTTTAAAAAGGTGCTTTGATGTTTTGTGGAAAAAATTTTATCAGGGGTTTAACAGAAAAGCATTTTTAACAGGGTTTAGCACAAAAGCAGTTTTAACAGGGATTGAAGTCAAAACATTTTTAACAGAGATTGAAGTCGGTGAGCCAGAACGTACATTCCTATACTACTTATACATATATATATATATATATATATGTGTGTGTGTGTGTCTGTGTGTGTGTGTGTGTGTGTGTGTGTGTGTGTGTGTGTGTGTGTGTGTGTGTGTCTGTGTGTGTCTGTGTGTGTGTGTGTGTGTGTGTGTGTGTGTGTGTGTGTGTGTGTGTGTGTGTGTGTGTGTGTGTGTGTGTGTGTGTGTGTGTGTGTGTGTGTGTGTGTGTGTGTGTGTGTGTGTGTGTGTGTGTGTGTGTGTGTGTGTGTGTGTGTGTGTGTGTGTGTGTGTGTGTGTGTGTGTGTGTGTGTGTGTGTGTGTGTGTGTGTGTGTGTGTGTGTGTGTGTGTGTGTGTGTGTGTGTGTGTGTGTGTGTGTGTGTGTGTGTGTGTGTGTGTGTGTGTGTGTGTGTGTGTGTGTGTGTGTGTGTGTGTGTGTGTGTGTGTGTGTGTGTGTGTGTGTGTGTGTGTGTGTGTGTGTGTGTGTGTGTGTGTGTGTGTGTGTGTGTGTGTGTGTGTGTGTGTGTGTGTGTGTGTGTGTGTGTGTGTGTGTGTGTGTGTGTGTGTGTGTGTGTGTGTGTGTGTGTGTGTGTGTGTGTGTGTGTGTGTGTGTGTGTGTGTGTGTGTGTGTGTGTGTGTGTGTGTGTGTGTGTGTGTGTGTGTGTGTGTGTGTGTGTGTGTGTGTGTGTGTGTGTGTGTGTGTGTGTGTGTGTGTGTGTGTGTGTGTGTGTGTGTGTGTGTGTGTGTGTGTGTGTGTGTGTGTGTGTGTGTGTGTGTGTGTGTGTGTGTGTGTGTGTGTGTGTGTGTGTGTGTGTGTGTGTGTGTGTGTGTGTGTGTGTGTGTGTGTGTGTGTGTGTGTGTGTGTGTGTGTGTGTGTGTGTGTGTGTGTGTGTGTGTGTGTGTGTGTGTGTGTGTGTGTGTGTGTGTGTGTGTGTGTGTGTGTGTGTGTGTGTGTGTGTGTGTGTGTGTGTGTGTGTGTGTGTGTGTGTGTGTGTGTGTGTGTGTGTGTGTGTGTGTGTGTGTGTGTGTGTGTGTGTGGTGTGTGTGTGTGTGTGTGTGTGTGTGTGTGTGTGTGTGTAGGGTTAGTATAGAAACTCTCAACCTTTTCGATAGAAACGTCGTCATCCCCAGATGACAAGTATAACCCAATATAAGACGCAATTATAACCCAACGACTGTTTCTTTAGGAACGTAGGTACGTTGCTATCGGAACATCATATGCCCGCTACTTTGGCATTTTTGCAAGACAAAACGAGCTTTCTGTAGCACGAACATGCGGCGAAATCGACACCTGGCTAAATCAATACAGAAAGTTCACTGGATCAGTTCCAATACATTGATCTAATTACCATGCTCTTGAATGGATAGGTATGTATTTGAAGTAGGCTCATATATATATATATATATATATAAATTTGTATGGCACCTTTATTCTAGGTTTATAAAGTTTATTATGATCATACGAGTATTATATTCTGCAGTGAATTATTTTCACAAAGTAATGATTTTAATTTGTTTCTTGTAATGTTGGCTAACCACCATGTTTAGGTTTCAATGCATATGATCAAGTAAACATACGATTATGGAAACAGTTTCATGGACTATATAATATATATTCATATTAGGAATCACTTGAAAATGTTCTACTATTGGATGGACTTGATTAAAGTCCTTCAGTTTGTTTTGGTACTTTGGAGTTTTCAACTTCATTAAAACTTTTACGGCAGATTTCCCCTTCTGAAATATATTTTGTTGCTCGGCCGTGGGCTATGAATCACGAGAAGCTACCACCGAAATCACCACCCTAAATTAGAAAGCGCCTGACGGCTCTTTTGTTGGGAAAAAGGGTAGTATTTTCCCCAGGCGGTACTAGAATGAGTTGAGTCGATTGTTCAACCAGTCCCTGTGTTCAATCACAAAAAGCTAGGATAAAAACTAATTCTAGTTTCCCAGATTTTATTGTGATGAATACGATTTTTTTTTTTTTTTTTTTTTTTCAAGTAAAATCGAAACGTCTTGCCAAGTTGGGAGGGCAGTATAGCTTCCTCACATGCTTTAACGTGAGCATATAGAATCAGTGTTGATGAACAAATTAGGAGTCGGAATGAAGAAATGCAAAATATACCAGTATCTAATACATGTGTATACATGCTAGTTTGCAAAATAGGGCTATAATCTATGTTTGCATGTTCGGGAATTGTCTGAAGATTAACACACACAATAATTGAAAATTTCATCTAAATGGATTCATTCTCCTCGGAGTGTCATCCAATATTAGTTTAGCATGTACGCGATAGTTACCAACCTACAGTTCAAGCAAATGCTATAAAATCCAAACCGCTTCATTCTGAATCCAACAACCCATCGAGTTTGAACGGATTCGGACCAGTTGTTCAGAACGTTTGCGCATGTGCATAGACTAGTTTATCGAACTGCGATGAAATCTATAAGGCATCGCCTAAGAGCTAAACCACACAATCACTAAAATATTAATCAAAATCGGTCCATTAGTGTCGGAGTTTTGACCTCGTCGATATATTTTAATCTTGCGCTGTAGTTAAACAATTTCCGATATATAACATGAAGTAAGAAACAACGACCACTTCACTTACCTCTGCATCATACAAAACAGATTCTGACGTGAAGAACACAAATCCTTAAAACGGGTAAAATGAATCTTGAAATGGAATCTTGAGAATGAAAAAGCTGAAACCGTCGATAAAACATCGAAAGCAAGAACGAAATGCCGCTAATGACCTTTCTGGTTGAGTTGCAGGGAAAAACACGAAAGAAAGACAAATACAAAGGCAAAACTAACAACAAAAGACAGGACTGGGAAAAAGGAAAAGTCAGGCGATTTTGTCGGGTGTGTGTATGTGTGTCCATGCCAACTCATGATAGTTGATAAGTTGGGCAGTAAGGGTTATCCTAGAGAAAGGTCAAGTTGTCTTCTCGTAATTACGATTCCAAAAACGATGAGCACGAGTAAAGCTGACTCTTCCCGTTCTAAAAAGTGTTTCCAAATAACGAAAAAATCTTCTCGTTTCGGAAAGGCCATTTTCGAGAATACGAGAAAAACAAAAACTCTATATTATAACTTCTGTACCTAATTAGGCTTGTGAAGCGTAGGTAGATGTTCACTTTTTTGGACAAAGATGATGCTAACAGTAGCAACCTAGAAATGTATGACAGAGCGTTGGTGTTACCATGAAGATAGGATGTCAATTAACAAGTGAATAAATGGAATGAAGTGAAGCTTCAGAAATCAACGTGGGTAGGTATAGTGCAAAGCTGTATTCAATCGCATTACCTACTCAGTGATATTAATTTACTAAAGTATTGATTAGAAAATATTTACGAATTACTCTTAATTAATTATTTCTATTCTAACAACAGAACGTTAATTACTTCTGAGTCCACCAAGGTTGGAACGTCTTAGCCAATTATGTAAGAAAATGAAACTATTGCAATGAATCCAAAATTTCCTTCATGGAAATTTGTTTTGAAATTACTTGAATTTAACGCCTTTTGATATGTGTTTGTAGAGTTTGATCAAAAAGTTCTGGTTCTTCTCGATTTGCGCGCACATAGAGGGTCGTTAAAACTTCTCGGTGGTCTCAGCGTTACTCTTTCAGAGTCACCTGGTTATTTTATATTTCTGTAATAATATATTATTATCAGTTTTCGTATTATTCTGATCAGCTTCGGAACCTCCGAGGCTATATTTTTCCTAATCGACTCACGTTGTGGAAATGTGGAGCTCGTTCGGTACACCTCAAAAACAATTACGAGGTTCGGAGGATTCTTTCCTATTCGACCTGCCGTTTTTCTGAGTTTTTTGTTTCGTTATTTTGACATTTTTTCCACAGTTACCTACGATAAACCGTAAAACTGTGGGATCCTGAGCTGTAAACGTGTGATCCCTTTTAGGAGGCACAATGCTCCAAGTTTTGATCACTTACTAGATGTATATTGGGCTTAATAATAATTATAGACCAATGATTTGCGTAGATGGGCTATATAATATAGAAATAATAAACCTTTGTGTAATAATTTGCTGAGTTTTCCATTGGTAAAATTTCCAGTCTCGTTTCACGTTTCAGGTCTTTCTGAACAATTTTCGTTACATGTCCTGTGTGCTTGTGGGTGAATTTGTGTTTGTCTGTTGTGTATCCGCAAATCCTTGAAACTAGCTTAATTTCCACAATATTCAACCAATTTTTGTGAAATGTTCATGGAAATTTCGGGTTAGGGTGAAGATGGTCTTCTATGAGTTTGTTCTCCCCAAATCAATACTTCACTCTGCGCATGCTCAAACATCAAGCATCATTTTCTTACGCCACCGTCGTTCTATCTCGCTCAAATTTGGAGGATAGTTGGAAAAGGTTAGTTCGAGCATTCCCAGCAATTTTAACATTATCCAATCATTAGTAACTACTGCGCATGCGCGAATTGGTATTCTTTTTTAAACGATCCTAGTTTCAACAGTTTTCATCCGATTTAGATTAAATTATCACGGATTGTGCGGGTTAGGCTCTAAATGGTCCACTAATAATTTCATACTTCTCAAATTATTACTTCGTCAGTCATATACATTTCCTATTTCCTAAATGGCCAAATTCGAAGTTTCACGCTATCTACGTACATCTTCATTGAATATACATATTCTGCTATGGAGTTTTTAATGATTATTAAAACAATTTCAATGGTCTAAACATTTATGTTATCTTCAAGTAGTAGGTACCTACTTTCTTAAATATCGTTATACTGAGATCACGGGGCCTATTAAAATGTAGATGCTTTAATTAATTGCATTAATTTTCTCTCTGCAGGTTCCTATATCTACGCAGGAATATTGATGTCTACCTTCGGATCTGAAATTTGAAATGGTCGTCCTTCGCAATATCAAGAATTCAATATCAGTGCACACTGATCAGCTGTGAATCCTCTGAGCCTAATTTGTTTTCTAATTGACTTATGATGTTGAAATCTCAAATGTGGCTTCTTTCTGAAGATCTGGAATACAATTACAAAGTATGGAAGGACTCAGATCAGCTTCGGAACCTCCAAGGCTAACTTTCCTACTCGACTAACTGTGTTGCTATTTAGATGGAGCTCCTCTGGGACTCCCCCGAAACAATTACGATGTACCGAGGCGCAGTGATCAGCTGAGGGTCCTCTGAACTTGTATTCTCTTTACCTATCGATCTTTATTTTAATACAATTTTACCATGGAGCGTAAAATTGTGGGGTCCTCGAACTGTAAAAGTGTGAACCTTTCTCGGAGGTGCGATGCGTCATGATCTGATTATATATTACGTACGAGGTTTAATAATTATAGACCAATGATCTGCGTAGAAGGGCTATCTAACACCGTAATGATTTGCAGCTGTTTTTTTCGGTTCCAAAAACTCAAAAACGTTATTCAATATTCTGAGAATCTTGGAAACTAAATCAGGCTTTTATAAGTGAAACTATCCAATTCGTTTGAAGTTGTTTTGACCCTCGCCAATTTTCGTGCACTACCTAGTTAGTGGTGGAGAAAAAAAAATGCGAATTATTACACAAAGGTTCTATTATTTCCGTATTAGATAGGTAGTCTTTCTACGCTGGTCACTGATGTATAATTGTTGCACATAGGCAGCTATTATTATTTATTATAATTTATGATTATTAGACGTAGACCGTTTTTTCTCTCTCTCTCTCTCTCTCTCTCTCTCTCTCTCTCTCTCTCTCTCTCTCTCTCTCTCTCTCTCTCTCTCTCTCTCTCTCTCTCTCTCTCTCTCTCTCTCTCTTCAGAGTGCTTGCTTCATTGTCGATATACCTAATTGGATTCTGATGTACTCGTACAATAATACCTAGCACATCAGTACAATAATTACGCTTGGATATCAACTCTTGTTAAATGCAGAAGAACTAGTAAAATGTAGGTATTTAATTTAATTAATTCATCCTTAATAATCGCCTAAGCCTACGCAGTTCTAATTAGGTAACGTATCATTTATCTTCTTTAATAATCATAAACAAGTGTTCAGAGAACAAATGGAATTGTGTTCCGATACACAAATATTAAACCTTTCTGTAATAATTTGCACCGTTTGAAACTGACGTGGAACTTCGTCGCGTGTTTGGTTTTAGCTCGACTTTGAGCCTGACGTTTTTGGAGCATTGACTAAAACCGTAAAAACGGATCCAATATCCAGTTTTATTCATTTTGTTTTTTTTTAATCTAATATCCGTGTTTATGCACAGATTTCATTTCTTTATTATGAATGACCAGCTAAAGTTCCCTCTCGCATTACTGGAAGCTTGAACTATCTTTCCCCCCCACCATCACACCAGAACGCTGGAAGGACTAGTTGACTAGTATTCCGTTTGCCGCCCGACCGAAAGTGCCCTATCGAATCGCTCATAATTTTGCTCCGTGCAGCGCCCCAATTATAAACGCTATTTCGGGAGTTAACCCGCGCCAACATTGTGCAGCCACGACGAGAGAGAAAAGGACCAGACAGACAGACCAGGGCGCCCTGAAGTAAAGAATAAGAAAACCTATCGGTAAGCGTTTGGTGTTTCCTTTGTCTAATTTCAAGCTTCCAGGAGTCTCCCTTTTTTTTTGTTTCTATGATTTCGATTTTATAATAATTCATTTCACACCTAGCTTGGGTTATAACATAAGTTTTGGTTCGTTCGAGCCCGATTTATTCCGGTCATTTCGTATAAATACAGTCCGCTCAACTCTTTTTTTCGAATCGTAGAAACTAGGTAATTGAGTCTCAACAGGTGAGGAGGTTTGAGGTTGCCATTTTTCCTTTGTTCAAGCCAAAACCGGTCACGTGACCACGCGCCGGGAGGGCTAGACTCTGGGAAACCTAATCTAATTGGCTAATTGTTCGGCCTTTAGCCGACCGATTCCGAACGCATCCGAAAGGCTTCGGACTTCTCAGGTTCTCCCATTCGTTTTCCTTGACCTTACATTTGACTTGACACCCGTATTTAAACTCTCTCTTTTCTCTAATTTCTAACCAACTATTGAATATTTTCCCTTGTACGTTCTTTAATTGTTGTTCACACGTGTATCACTCCTATTCTTTTGGCCACTATGAATTCTAATACACACGCAGAAGCCCAATTCGCTCTGTTAATTAACAAGAAAGAGAGATTATGGCTTCGTTTGCAAAATACATATGATCTGATTGCTCAGCTTCCGGCCAAGAAAAATGAGTTTCTAATTCGCGCGAAACAGCTACCTGATACACATACAGAATTTGAAGAATTACTTGAGAAGATAGACTTATTGGTGATTACAAACGAATCTCTCCAGCTTAACACAATACAACTGAAGTCATCCTTTGATGCCCTATATTTTGCTTGTTTGGACAAATATGAGCATTATAATGTCGTTGCTACTTCATCTAGATCATCTGAAATTACTGTACCGACCAACCAACCTCGTCTGAATTTACCCAACTTACAACTACCAACATTTACGGGAAAAATTGAGGATTTTTCATCATTCATTTCCATGTTTTCAGCTTTGGTTGGGGATAAACCTTATTATAGTAATATTGAAAAATTTAGTATATTAAAATCACATTTATCAGGTGCTCCACTAAAGGCCATCGAATCTGTTCCTTTCGCAGGTCATTCATACCTTGAGGTATTAAATAAACTCAAGGAACGATATGGAAATGCTAGGGTAGTGGTCAATCATCATTTTGAAAAACTTTTCGAGTTACGACCTCTTACTAGCTCAAACCAATCTAAGCTCCAAGAACTTGTTACTACTATCCAATTAAATGTTGCCTCATTAACAAGGCTTAATTTGGAGAACTTTTCTGATCATATATTGTTCCACTGGATTTACAGATTACTCGATTCTAATACGAAAAGAGCATTTGAGAAACAGTTTCCTGATAAAACTAAACATCCCGTTTATGACGATCTCATGAACTTTCTTCAAAATGAATGTTTAACAAATGATATCTTAGGTACTGTAATCTCTAAAGAAAATCCTCAACAGGGAACCTATAATAGTAGAAGTTCTACAAAAAAGGCTTTTGTAGCAACACAGGCTATTGCTAACGAGAACTTAGCTGACAAATCACGAAATTGTTCTATTTGTCAAAAGGGTGTTCATAGGACCTACAGATGTTATACATTTTTAAATTGTAAGCCTGCACAGAGAAGACAATTATTAATCACTGCAAACTTGTGTACTATTTGTCTTGGATCTCATATTGGTAAACCTTGTAAAGCACAAGGAAAATGTAAGTGGTGTTCATCTCAATCACACAATAGTTTCCTATGTGAAACTTCCACTATGACACCAAACCCTGAAAACAGTGTCCCTTCACATAGTCGCACTTTTCAGGGCATAAATAATCAACAGCAGCCAATTGTAACTACTCCCCTCTCACAGTCTCTTACATGTCGATTGGAATCTTCAGTTCCCACCGATACTGTGCTCCTTGGTACCGCTCAGGTAAAGGTAAAACATACTAACGGTGTACATCATGTGTGTCGCGTGTTATGTGATGCTGGGAGTCAGGTAAATTTCATTACAGAACCTTTGGCTCAAAAATTAGGTCTTCGATGGAAACCTTGTCCCTACCAGGTAACAGGAGTGGGCAACAACGATCCACTTGTGGTGAAAGGTATTGTCAGCATTACGTTACACTCAATGCATGCGCCTCATACCTCTATCTCTTTGGAAGCGATCGTAACCCCGACTGTCTCACAGAAAATCCCTTCTGTTGTTTTGCCTAGCAGCATATCTGAGAGAATGGCTTATTTAACCCTTGCGGATCCCTTTTTCCATTCTCCAGCACCTATCGACATACTATTGGGAGTACAGGCGTCTCTTGATATAATGACAGATCCTATTGACATTATTAGAGGCAATCCAACTGCCACTGGAACTATTTTTGGCTACATCCTAAGTGGAGAAGTTTCAGCTCCCAATCCTAGCTTACGAAGTTCCTTTATGGTGCAATTAGCGAATCCATCGATCGATCAGCTATTACGAAAATTTTGGGAACTAGAAGAGGTTAGCGCGAAAGTTCCTTCATCCCCTGAGGATAATTATTGTGAGGAACATTTCCGTTCCACTATTAAGAGGGAAAAGGATGGAAAATACATCGCCTCTCTTCCATTCAGAAACAACATACGACCCAACTTAGAGTCCAATCGTGCTGTGGCGGAGCATAGACTAAGTCGGTTGGAAAAACGTTTTGACAAAGATCCAGCCTATTTTGTCCTATATAGAGAAAATTTATTAGACTATAAAAAACAAGGCCATATAGTGGAAGCCTCCAAACCTTCTAATTATTTAATGACACATCATGGTGTGCGTAAAGATTCTAGTACGTCACCCCTTCGGGTAGTATTTAACCCATCCGAGCATAGCATCACATCCTCTAGCTTAAATGATTACCTTTGTACTGGTCCTAAACTCCAGTCAGATATTGGGAACATCGTTCTGAATTTTCGTTTAAATCCAGTTGCGTTGAGCTGCGACGTACAAGCGATGTATCTTGCGATATGGTTAACAAAAGAAGACCGACAATACCAACATTTTCTATTCAGGTTTTCACCCACTGATCCCGTGAGGGAGTGGGAGTTAACGACTGTTACTTTTGGTATGGTCTCCAGCCCTTTTATCGCCCAACGAGTTCTTCAACAACTAGTACTTGATGAGGGTGCAGCATTTCCCTTAGCTGCAAATATCATCAGTAAATCTTGCTATGTGGACAATGTAGTTTGCTCTGTACCATCAGTGGACCATGCATTACGAGTTTACCATGAATTGAATACATTGTTTGGTAAGGGTGGTTTTCACTTAAGAAAATGGTGTTCGTCACATCTTGAAGTTTCCGAAAACATTGATTCTGAACTCCGTGAGAAACCACGAGCACTTGGTGATGTCACAACTATCAGACTATTGGGATTAGAGTGGGACCCCACTACTGACTCTTTCTGTTATCAAGTTGACATTAATAAAGTTGAGCCTACTAAACGTAGCATTTTATCTCAAATTGCTCGAATCTATGATTTGAATGGATATTTGGCTCCTGTCATATTTTCATTGAAGAGGATCCTGCAAGACATTTGGTTGGCTGGAAAGAATTGGGATGAAACTCTGCCTATTGAGATTGTAGACAAATACTCTACACTCATTGCTGATCTCCCCAATTTATCACAACTACGCATCCCTCGATTCATTATGAGCTATGAGCCAACATATGTATCACAGGTCATTGGTTTTAGTGACGCATCTCAAGCAGGAATGGGTGCAGCTTTGTATCTCAGAACCGTAGACCAAACAGGAAGGGTACTTTGTAATCTCATCAAAGCAAAAACAAAAGTTGCCCCCCTTAAGGTGCTTAGCATTCCCAGACTGGAGCTTAGCGCTGCGCTCATGCTGTCGACTCTCCTCACCACATTACAAGCTCTGATCCAGGACTTAAAGGTTCAGGAAATTTATTTGTTCACAGACAGTACCACTGTGCTGTGCTGGATTACGACTCCTCCACATAGACTGGCTACATTTGTGGCAAATCGTGTTGTAGCCATAAGTGAGAACACACAACCATCTTCTTGGAGATACATTAATACCATCAGCAATCCTGCAGACGCCGCCAGCAGAGGTTTATCAGCTTCTGAATTATTGAAGTCAGATCTATGGTGGCATGGTCCGTCATTCCTGACCGACGATATTGAAAATTGGCCGTTGAACGATTTCACAATGCCAACAACTATTCCGGAGTTTCGCATTTGCAACGCAGTTACGAGCTACATTACACCGTCGCCAGTCTTAAAAATTCTTGAAAATTCGTCCTCTTTGCTCAAGGCTCAGAGAATTGTTATTTACATTCACCGTTTTATCAAAAATTGGTTCTTGCCTAAAGAACAGCATATTCGTGGACCAATGACGGCTTCAGAATATCAGCGCTCACTTTATTGTATAATTCGGGTAACACAACAGCACTTCTTACAGGAAGACATCAAACTATTGAAAAAGGGAAAACCGTGTTCATCACGATATCGGGAGCTCACCCCATTCATTTCACTTGAGGGGTTTGTCATGGTGGGGGGTCGTTTGCAACATTCTCCTCTCCCCTCCAGTTCCAAACACCCCGTGCTGATTCCTCCACAATCGCCACTTGCGACTCTGTTATGTGATCACTATCATCAGTTTTCCATTCATGGTGGTCCTTCTGTTGTGCAAGCCCTTATACGACGGCAGTATTGGATCCCTTGTATCCGCCGACTGCTGAAATCTAGAATAATCAAATGCATCACTTGCTTCAAGTTAAAGGCTCAACCCAATCAACCAGAAATGGCCGCACTTCCGTCTTCTAGGTTTGCACAAAATCGCTGTTTTGTCAACACGGCTATAGATTTCGCTGGTCCTATTTATGTCAAGGAGTCCTTGCGCAAAAACAGCAAGAATACGAAGGCATATGTCGCTGTTTTCGTATGTATGTCTACTAAAGCCATACACCTCGAATTGGTTTCCGCCCTCTCTACCGAGGCGTGTCTCGCGGCGTTAGACCGCTTTATTGCCAGAAGAGGGCTCCCTCATACCTTCTACTCCGATCAAGGAAGAAACTTCATTGGCTGTGCCAATGAACTTAAGGAATTGGGAAGAATGGTCTTAGATAGCCGTGATCAAATCATGCAACATGTTGGAAGCAAAGGTGTTAATTGGCACTTTGCGCCCCCATATGGACCAAATTTCAATGGGTTGGCTGAAGCAGGAGTTAAAGGAATGAAGCACCACTTACGAAGAGCTATGGGTAATCGAGCTTTCACCTTCGAAGAAACTGCAACGATTTTGGCTAGGATAGAAGCAGTGTTGAATTCTCGCCCCCTTTGTGCACTATCGAATTCAACTGACGACGATTTTGATTTTTTGACCCCAGGTCATTTCTTAACAGGAGCTCATCTACTCACACTTCCAGAACGAGAGTTACCAGAATCATTAGCGCTACCATCTCGATGGCACCGAGTTGGACAAGTTCTGCAGTCATTTTGGAGCAAATGGAAAAAGGAATACCTTCATTCCTTGATGCATAGACAGAAATGGACAGCCTCTACGCCAAATTTGAAATCTGGGGAACTAGTTCTTCTCTCTGATCCAGATTGCTCCCCCCTTACGTGGCCATTAGGTAGGATTGTTACCGTTTGTCCGGGAAAAGATGGGATCGTACGAGTGGTAAAAGTTCTGACCTCTACTGGAATACTTACGAGGCCTGTTAATAGATTGGTTGTTCTCCCCATATATTGAGATCATCCTTCCCTTATCGGGAATTTTTTTGTTTGTTCCCCTTTATGGGTAGTTTGTTTGTTTGTTCTTCCCTTTATGGGTCATATTTATTCATTACTCTTATTTTACTAATGTGTTATATTCATTAACCTGTTGTGCCGTTGCACCTTAATATTTAATAATCCCTTATACCATTATATGTTGCAAATATTTATTATCAATTTTTTTGTCCTTTTGAGACTACATATTTCTTTGGTAATTTAAAGAAAATTAAATGTTTCGTGGTTATTTTTTGATATATTTTGTTGTTATATTTCGGTAACTTGAAAATACCTCATGGACAATCTCCTCATCTTTTGGGTCTCACCTATCAAGTCCTCATGTATTTTGGGGCAAAACCTTTGATTTTGGGTGGGAGGTATGTTTATGCACAGATTTCATTTCTTTATTATGAATGACCAGCTAAAGTTCCCTCTCGCATTACTGGAAGCTTGAACTATCTTTCCCCCCCACCATCACACCAGAACGCTGGAAGGACTAGTTGACTAGTATTCCGTTTGCCGCCCGACCGAAAGTGCCCTATCGAATCGCTCATAATTTTGCTCCGTGCAGCGCCCCAATTATAAACGCTATTTCGGGAGTTAACCCGCGCCAACATTGTGCAGCCACGACGAGAGAGAAAAGGACCAGACAGACAGACCAGGGCGCCCTGAAGTAAAGAATAAGAAGACCTATCGGTAAGCGTTTGGTGTTTCCTTTGTCTAATTTCAAGCTTCCAGGAGTCTCCCTTTTTTTTTGTTTCTATGATTTCGATTTTATAATAATTCATTTCACACCTAGCTTGGGTTATAACAATCCGGTTGAACCTAATTGATAACTATTTTGATACCTATGTCTTATTCTAAGGCGGTCATAACAACACTCATGTGAAGGTCAACCTGAGGAGTCAATAGGTGTGGATGGCATACTAAGCCCGCATGACCGTGCGGTTTTGAAGGAGAGGAATATCTGTCGCGCCGTTTTCATTTAGAACAGCGCCCTAACAAAATATTAACTTAGGTATGTACCTACAAGTATTATAATTTTAAAGTTTTTACGCTTTTGTACGGCGAACCCCTCTTTACGAAAGGGAGCGAAGTGAGTAGATTTAAGCGGAATTATCAGAACGAATTCTGGTCCTCCCTTTGGAGTACTGCTAATGACGCCCACGACGCATGACGCAGTCAGACGAGAGAAGCCCCAACTTGAAATAGTTGTTTACTTTTACGTTACTATTTATTAATAGTAAGCTAAACTAGTAAGCTTTAGTGAGAGGTATTATATTCTCCTCTGCTCCTTCTTCGAGCTACAGGGAGTTTAAATTACGTATTACAATAATAAAAGAACATTGAAAACAATACAAAATGTATACATACATAAATCAAAATATCCTCCATTGGTTTAAATAAATCTAAGTTTCATGTCTTTGTAAGACACTCAAATTCCTTCACAGATAATCTGACGGTTACCAAGTCCTGGATGGTGGCTATGACCCTCTTCAAAAATCACTTTCCTGATACGAACGGAGCACCGAGATTCAAACATTGGTTAGGAAAACAACAAATGGGCCCATGACTGCACTCCCATCGCACACAGATCGATCATCATCCAGGTTTCTTGTCTTCCTCAAGTACTGCCGGTGCATTTCGTGATCGAGACTCGACCGCCTCCACTTGACGGCTAGAAATCCTCTCAGCACAGCAATCCAAAGCTTTACGCCTGGACGAATTGCGCTGCCATTATTTGATGCCATGAAAACAGAACTGCAGCGCATGGTAAACGAGGGTGTCATCAGGCCAGTAACTGAACCAACTGATTGGTGTGCGCCTATCGTCGTGGTACCTCGAAAGGATGGAAGAGTTCGGGTGTGTGTTGACTATACCAAACTCAACAAATTTGTTAAGAGAGAAAAATTACAGCTACCTTCAGTCGAGGAATGTTTGGCAAAACTAGATGGTGCTAAAATTTTTACAAAACTCGATGCAGCAAATGGATTTTGGCAGGTTCCTCTGACTGAAGATTCTCTAGAATTCACCACTTTCCTGTCTCCCTTTGGACGGTTCCAGTTTTTAAGGCTTCCATTTGGAATAAGTTTGGGGCCTGAAGTTGTCCAAAGGAGATTGGCTCAGATCTTAGATGGATTGCCTGGCGTGATCAACTTGGCTGATGATGTGTTGATTACAGGCAGAACTAGTGAAGAGCATGATAGAACGGCTGCGCCAACATGGAGTAAACCTAAATAGAAGCAAATGTGTTTTTGGAATGAACAAAGTTAAAGTTTTAGGAAGTGTTGTTTGCGAATCTGGAATCATGCCTGATCCTGATAAGGTATCAGCTATATATAATATCAAAATTCCCAACAATGTTTCAGAACTACGTTCATTTTTGGGAATGGTAAACTATCAGGCAAAATTCATTCCAAATTTAGAGGAGCTCACTTATCCATTACGTCAACTCCAGAAAAAAGGGATTCCTTGGTTTTGGAATGAAAAACTCACTGACGTATTCGAGCAGATAAAACTAGCCATTTCGTCAGCACCAGTTCTTGCTACATTCAAGAGGAATACAAGAGTGACAGAGACAAGAGTGACATGAGTGACAGCCGATGCTTGTAATTAAGGATTAGGGGGTGTTTTGGAGCAGTTTCAGGATGGTGAATGGTGTCCTGTGTTTTATGCTTCCAAAAGCTTTTCTTCCGCTCGATCGAAATATGCAATGATTGAAAAGGAAGCTTTAGCAATAACCTGGATATGCGAAAGATTCAAACAATTTTTGATTGGTAGTGAATTTTTGATTTTCACTTATCATAAACCTTTGATGCAAATACTTTGTGAAAAGCCGTTAGACGAACTTTCTGGTCGTTTACAACGTTTTCGAATGCGGTTGCAGACCTTTGATTTTAAAGTTGAGTATTTGCCTGGAAAAGAAAACTTTGTAGCCGATGTGCTCTCGACAAACCCTTTGGAGAATCAAAGGACTCAAGACGATGACGATGATGTTCTGGAACAGGATTTATTTATTGGTAGTCTGAATCAAGCGTTACCGTGTTCTGATTGTCGTTTAAGAGAGATCAAAGAATGCCAGGAAAAGGATTTGGAGAGCACGAATTTGAGGGAATGCATCTTGAGTGGTAGATGGGAGAAACAGTCTCAATTTAGGAAACACAAAGATGAGTTGGTGAGTGAAAACGGTAATATCATGACAGGAAGACGCTTGTTTATACCAAAAAGTTTAAGAAGGGAAATTCTTAACCGTATTCACGAGGGTCACATGGGAATAACGAAATGTAGAAGACGCTTGAAATAGCTATTAGCATTCCATATTTTGCTCAATCGAACGGTCCTGCTGGGCGAGCCGTAAAAACTAGCTCTCGATAAGAAGTCATTGTCATGTCTACGACATTATTACTGTCTCTCCGAAACGGCCAATCCCGACGAAGCGTCAGTCCCTGACACATGGCTTTGTAGAACATTGCAGCTTATGAGCTATCAGAACGACCACTCGGCCAGTCTGACAAAATGAGGTTTAAGCCAAGAAGAGAAAGTAAAGTAGAAATGGTAAAAACGTAGAGAAATATGGAGATATTAGAATATAGAAGGAATCGCATCATATAAACCCATAAAAGATGTTCAAAACTAATTGATACGAAAAAAAAACTCGAAATAATGCGGTAAAAAAAAAAAGCTCGCGTGTAGGACAGATAAATGCATGTAACAATACGATTACTACGAAGAGGCATAGTCAAGCAATGAACGAAATGGAAGATTACAAACAACTATATTCAGCCATCAAGAGGCAACATTAATGCCTACACCCCCGTGAGGCATATGTAATAAGGTCGGGACTACCAACCCCTTCAGACCAAACATAGACAGCACCACAGTGGTCCGCCGACAAATTTATTCATCCTCCAAGAGAATACGCGAGGGCTTCACCCCCGTGCAGCATATGTTATCATCAGGGCTACCCACCCCATCAGACCAAACACAGACCACCACGGTGGTCCGCCAAGCCACAAATTTGACACCGATCACAATCAGAGAGCCACTGGGTGCAAGATAACCTCTTGAACCCACATTCAAAAGTCGCCCTCTTTAGTGAGCACTCTACATTAGGACTCTACATTAACCCACAGGATGCACTCAATGTAGATGAACCTGTGGGAATTTCATAGGCGCACTCTACACTTGACAATCCCCCATATTCGATCGCAATCGAAATTACAGGTATGGTCTAGATTACCCTCCAGTGACCAAAAAGTAGGTTGACTTCTAAAACACGCCTTGCACTGACAAAGTGACTCAAAAAATTTCCAATATCGATTACATATAATCAACCAAGTCAGTACATAAAATTAAAAAAACCAGTCATGCAGCATGATCGTATGAGCGAATTTTCATAAACGGTCGTATTACGTTTATGTTAAATTCTGTTGAAATTTGAGCACTTTGGGGTCAAATAGAAATTTCATTATACATTTTATAGCAAATTAACTTTTTGTCAGTAATATTCCAATGAACCAACGATTTTGTGGATTTTTACGATTTTTTCAAGTGTTCCTATCGATTTTTAGCTTATTTTAATGAAATTCAAGTGCATTTTTCAGTACAATTTTATGCTTAAATTTTTAAATGTCCTAGTTCATGTTCGATTAATTTTTTTCGAGTAGCATTCTGCTAAAAAATAGAAATTTGTTAATTTTTAGCAGTTTTTTGCCTTTTTTAGTGATTTTTCAAGTACATTTTTTGAAATTTGACCAATTTAATGTGCTCAAAAAGTGTTGTCCAACGAACTCATCCTTTCTTTTGGAATGCTTGATTTTTTGGCGAAAGAACGAAGTTTTTATCTCAATTCTATCGAGAGTTATCGTCTGGAATGGCACATACATATATATATATATATATATATATATATATATATATATATATATATATATATATATATACATACATATAAGAAAGCGTTAAAATCCAGGAATCATTTCAGAATGCCTCAAAACAGATTTCGATGAAGAAAATTTTTGAATATTTTTATTTTAAAATTTTTGGAGCCATTGCAATAGCTTTATTTTCTAAGAAAATTCGCTAATAAATTGAGACATACATTAGTTTTATTTGCTGTCCGTGTACACGCTCCTTGCTCTCTATAGCAATCCAATTTAGAATCCAGTCAGAATCAAAATCTCCAGATGATTCACAGATACTTTCCAAAAGATATTTGTGGGGGGGGGGGGGATCCATCGATTGGGGACAATAAGTAATAATCTCATACTGATAACTTGTCAACCTTGGCTTTCCCTCATTAAATCTATACTTGGTATTAGTCCCAATATTAAGGGCTGCTTGTGCTCCAAGATCCCGAACATAGACCGCATTTGCTGCAAGTTCTGGGCTTTTGAATTTAACGGATGAGTAGCCCTTACAAACATTATTTCTGTAATGTGGAGGCCTTTGTGAATGGTGGTTCATATGCGTGCTTCAGAGTTTTCACCCACCAAAGTGGCACTCAATATGAAGTTATTATTGTGTCTACAACATTATTACTGTCTCTCCCACATACATGTAATCATTAATTTCTGACACACCTCCAATGCCTATTCACTCAATGTTGCTGTTGCGCTGATATATGTAGTTGATTATCAATGACGATTTCGAAAGACAATATGATCAGTTATATGACCCATCCCTTCAAATTCTCGATTTAAGGCGCTTTTATGAGGATACAATACATACATACATACATACATAAACGTACAAAGTTAATAAAATAGCGTTTTAACATGGAACATGCTTTAGCCTTGAGCTAACTACCCGATAACGTTACGCGAGATGTGTGTCGCGGAAGTGTCACGAAATTTTCTTATGATTGTAACGTCCAACCAAGCCGTTGCCGGGGAAATGAAACTTCTTTAGTTTTGATCGGACAAAAATCGTTCTCCATTAGTTGGAAAGCTCTTGATTTATCACGCATTTCTTTCGTACATTTTCTTCTATTTATGTCGTAGTTGTATATTTATTTATGTTATAAACAACAAGTGGAAAAGCCCGTGTCACCACGGGATGCAAGTACAAACTTTAATTATGCAAATAAAAAAGCAAAATCTTTCTGTTTCAACTTAATTTTTATTTATTCAAGTTGTATTAAAAAAAGTAACATTCATTCAGTTACAAAATTTATTCTAATGCTTCAGGAAATATAACATTGCGGGTGTATACTAAACCATTCTGATGCTGTCCTTGATTTTCAGTATTCTTAATTTGAACTTTAATTGCACTAAAGCGACGAACTCTTGAAAATGCGACGTATAATTGTCCATGGCTGAAAACTGGAGCAGATAGAATCCAATGCTATCGAATGTTTGCCCCTGAGATTTATTGATTGTCATTGCGAATAATGAATGTTTACAAATTTACAAAAAGTAAATAAAACAATAAACATATGGTTAAATCAAATCACATAACGAATACAAAGTATGAAAAGAACATGTGTTTTGGTTCGTCACTTTGCGCTCCCTCTACCGGCAAATTCTACAACTTTCCCTCGTTTTTGCACTTTTTCTTGTTTTTTAATATGAAGGAATCTGATTTATAACTTGGTAGAATTATCTGCACCAGTTTTCTTCATGCCGGTCAGTTTAAAAAAAATTTTGAAGAGAATCGGTGCAGGCGTTCAAGCGTTATCACTTTGTATGTATCCTATTATTATAATTTTTTTAATTTTAATATGAAGGAATCTGATTTATAACTTGGTAGAATTATCTGCACCAGTTTTCTTCATGCCGGTCAGTTTAAAAAAAATTTGAAGAGAATCGGTGCAGGCGTTCAAGCGTTATCACTTTGTATGTATCCTATTATTATAATAGATGCCACAAACAAAAACAAAACAATATTTATGGATATAGTAAACAATGCCACTTAGTTTGTTGTCACTTGGTTGAGAAGTTAATCTTGGTTATTGTTATTGTCTACAATTATTAGTAATTGTAGACGCGCACCATAACAGAAAATAACCTACCTAGGTACTTCCTTCTACATAATTTCGATTAGTAAAGTATGTATGTTGTAGTTTAAGCGGGAAGAAAGCATGTTCCATGTTTAAGCACTTTAGCAGAAGGCTCAGAGCGAAAGCCAACAGTGGGTCCGGGGCGAGGCCCAAAGGGCCGAGTTTTGTTATTTTTTATTTAGTTTTATTTTTTAAATTATTATTTTTATTTATTTTTCCTAATGCGTCAAAAACTATGAATAAAAACTGATTCGACTAGTTTGGAAATCAGAAGCATTCTTTAGATAATTTAATGATCAATAAAAGTGTTCAACCCATTTATTCCGCAAAACTCTGCAATATTAATTGTCTTCAATTTTCTTAAACAATTTGTATATTTGAAAACATACTGGTAAGTAATGCATGCATTACAGGTACGTCCCTGTGAATGGATGATTGTATATCATTATGGCGATGATGGCGAATAGATCTTGATTCCAAGAGATTATTACAAGAGATTATTCCAAGAGATTATTACCCCCCCCCCCCCTCTCGTCAATCATCAACATCGGTTGAGAATTGTGTCAATAAACAGTTCATTTCCTACTAAATAGATTACCCAAAAAATCGTCATTAAAATGAATAGCCATTTTTTAGCAGGTTAAAATCCACAATTTAATCCAAATTAATCCACAAGATTAAAAAAAGAAAGAAAAAGGCAATATCATGATTTATCGGAATTCCCCCCCCCCCCCTCTTCCTCCTCCTCCCAGACATAACGAAACATACAATTTTCATAATTAAAAATATCGAGTTTTCATTTTAAAAATGCTCGTGGAATTTAAAAACCGTCATAGAGTTATGCATTTATAACTAGCTAGTTCCTAAATATTACTTTTATTAATTTATCGGTGTTTTTGTTTAGTAGTTGATTTGATTGGTGTTCGTTACTCGATCCTAAATTTAACTGTCCTTCCACTAAAAACTCAACAATCTTTCCTGCTCGCCTTATCCAATGAACCAGTAAAAAAATCTGAATGAATTTGCCACTTCCCCTTTATGATCAAAGGGACCACTCCAGGGGTTATGGGGACTACAACTTGGGCATAAGGAGATTCTGAGCGCAATGTGATCTATAAAAGTGTGACTCACACATTTTACCCCACGTTAATTTGAATGGTGTTCCTTTGAATTGGACTGTCCAGCTTTCCGAGCAATAGGATGAGTTCGTTTGCCAACGATTTTTGAGCACATTAAATTGGCCAAATTTCAAAAAATGTATTCAAAAACTCACTGAAAATGGCTAAAAACGGCCGAAAATCGTTAATTTTATACTTTTAACAGCGTTTCAGTCAAAAGAAAATCAGCAACGGTTATTTAGTACATTAAACAAGTTTTTCACAAAATTGTACTGGAAAATATACTTAAAGTTCATTAATAATCACTGAAAAATCTATAAAAACTGCAAAAAAAAACCTAAAAATCCAAAATGTTTTTTAAAACACTAAATTTCATTTAGAACGATTTTTTTTCTCCATAAAATTGGTTTTTAACAATTTCTTTCTACTGAAATTGCTCAAATTTCAATACAAGTTAACATTTTATAATACGATAGTTAATTTAAGAAAATTCGCTCATACGATCAAACTGCACGACTGGGATTTTTTGACTTTGCCCTTTGTGACGTCGGTCACTTGGTTCACAGTCATCTCCAACCCTCGCGCTACCCCACTAAAGGCCAGCAGTCAGTTCTAATTAGGTTGGAATCAATAATCTACACTGCCTATCATGCGTCAATCATCACGAGCTTCGACCTCATTGCCGTAATTCTGGTGCAAACTGCAATATTCCTGTGTTTGTAAAGAATTATTATTCTAAAACAAGCCATATTTTTTTCTTAACTCTGTATTTTCAAGAATGAGAAATGTTTTGCTACGATTCTCCCACGTGGTTACTGAATATATTCATTGTCACATTGTAGTCACAATTTCCTAAGCCGAATTTTGACTTCATGTTTAGCTCTAACTGTAAACCTAAAATCTGTCTTATTATCAAAGGTTTTCAATAGTATAATTGAAAACAATTTTTACTCTTGATTTTCACTGGAAATTCATTCAAAGGTTGAAATCATGGATTTCCCTTGGAAAACTACGATTTTTATGAAAATTGACGCCATGAACTGACGAGTTGGGGGGGTCGATTTATAGGCATCTTATTATTCACGGTGAATTGAATGGTATATATCTAACACATTCAGATTTTCCTGACTTCGTTATAGCCGAGTTTCACTATTAAATAAAAAAATAAAAAAAACACGTAAAATAATGCATGAAGAATTAACAAAGGAACTTGTTGTAAAGCGTTAGTATAATAGCTCCACACAATAAACCTTGGTTTCTTTGCGGTGGAGGGGAAAGTTACCCAATTAGGACCCTGAATATACTCGTAGTAATAATAATAATAACAGTTCAGCGGTACGGGTTATCTATTTACTCCATTCCCATAAAAAATCTACCATTAATCAACAATACACTATTCTCATCTCAAAAGTTCCCAAGATATCGATTTTTTAATCATTTCAATCCTTCAATTTCACCTTCTAGGGCAGATTGAAGGTGATTTGATAGTTCAGCATCTTCTAGTTTGGGAGAAAGCACACGGCGGACCATCGGTTTTCTAAGTTTGTAGGTAGGTACTCTTAATTCGTTTTTTTTTTTTAATTAGGTACTTATACGCATCTTTAAACATAATCAACAAATTTTGAGGGGATTTTTTTCCCCAATCACAAATGTTCATTATTGAAATTCATGTTTCGTAGAATGTTTTCTGTTTTACAGTTTCAGGGACGGTTTTTCCCAATACTTCCTGTCAATAGCTCACTTAAAAGTGTAAATCGTGAGGCCTACGCGCATTTTACAGTCTCATTAACTTCATTGAACAAGGTTGTATGAAATAAACTAGCATTTTCAAAATAGGGTTCATTAGTTTCCACCCACTTTCATATTCACTCCCATCCTAATGAAGATGGTTTCGTGACTTCCAAGCCTTGCATTTCCATCTTACATTTGTATGTTCGGAAATTAAGAATGTTGGCGCTTTTTAATGTTATTGCAATTTGACAAATGACGTACACGCATGATCAAAATACCTGGTTATGATATATAACAGACATTACGCATGGTTTAAAAAATACTAATGAAACGCACGGCTAATGACATTTATGAACATGATGATCGTTATAGTTTTTATACTATAACTTTTGGTGTTCGAAATATATGGCAATTCGCATTTAAGCATCGTGTTCAGCACTATAAAATCTTTAAAATGAGGTACCATTTTGCAAAAATAAAAACGAAAAATTCGAAGTACCCTTTGGGTAGTATAAAAATTTTGGATTTTTTTCCAAAAATTGTGGAAAAAAGTTTCAGTCATGCAGGATGATTGTATTAGCAAATTTTCGTAAATTATCGTACTATATTATGTTACATAGTTTTGAAAATTAAGGACATTGAGGAAAAAGAAATTGTAACTACCAATTTTATGGCAAAAAACTCGTTCTAAATAATATTCCACGATTTAAAAAGAGATTTAGAATTTTTTAACTTTATTGCAGTTTTCATCGATTTTTAAAAAAATTTTAATGAAATTTAAGTACATTTTACAGCATAATTTTGTCCAAAAATTGTTTAATGTTCTATTTTATATTCAATAAACTTTATTTGAGCAATAGTTAGCTAAAAAAATATGAATTTAACGGTTTTTAGCCGTTTTTTGCTATTTTTAGTGATGTTTTCAGCACTTTCTTCAAAATTTTACCAATTTAATGTGCTCAAAAAATTCTGGCCAACGAACTAGTCCTTTCGTTTGGAATGCTTGATTTTTGGCGCAAGAACGGAATTGTCATCTCAATCCTAAGGAGAGTTATCGTTTGGAAGGACATGTTATATATAATGTGGTTTAAATGGCCCTACTAGAGCACAATACTGATGCGAAATTGAGAAACAAAAAATGAAACGGAAGGAACTTCACAAACTAAATTTTTTATATTTCGGCTATGTTGCCTTTTTCAAATCTAGAACTAACAATGAATTAGTTCTAGATTTATTAGTTCTCCCAACACGTACCGGTGCAAGGGCTTGGCGGATTGTCAAACACCAATGTGCGTTTATGAGTTACTGTGCAAAAATTTCCCAGCTTTCTATGTTGGTAAAGCAGAAACTGCATTGAATCTGCTAATGAACAATCATAGACATTCAGTGGTGGTACAAGACCAGAATCTCCCAGTGAGTCGTCATGCAATCACACATGGCGCTCCTTTCAACGACTGCTTCGGGATAAAGGTCCTCCGAAGGAGGCCTGGTGAGAACAAGAGTAAATTGCACCAGTCCGAGAAGGCTCATAGTAATGTATTGAGAGCTTATGAGCCACCAGGACTCAATATTAGAAGATAACAATTCCATCCAGTACATCCCCACAACAACTCCTTGGCTCCAGTTTTTCGTGACAACGTAAAATTTCCCAACGCCTAATTCATTGTTAGTTCTAGATTTGAAAAAGGCAAAATAGCCGAAATAAAAAAAAATTAAGTTTGTGAAGTTCCTTTCCGTTTCACGCCTAACAGTTTAATTCGTTTGTTTGTATATATATATATATACAACCGAATGAAATGGCTCTACAACAGCAAGCACATATTCAAACAATTTTTAAGGAAAAACAATAATTGACAACATGAAACTAATTTTAATATTTCGGTTAAGGTATGCCTTCATATTTATATTTATAAAGGTATCCCTAAATGTATGTAGATATATATATATATATATTGGTAGATTAAACCAGTGTCTTTATCGACCGCACCTCAAAAATCACCCGAAATCTTCGATTTCAATCAACTATATATATGTATATATATATATATATATATATATATATATATATATATATATATATATATATATATATATATATATATATATATATATATATATATATATATACATATGAAACGAAACGCTTGCATACGAGTCTGCAACACATTGGGACATTTTATGTCTTTAATTGAAGACATGTATGTGTTGCAGACTCGTATGCAAGCTCTAAGAGCCACTTGGAGTGTAAAGCATAGAATTAGCTTTAAGAGGCACTCATCTGATCCGGACCCTGAGTATCGTCAAGTAAATTTTCTAAAGAGGCTACATACGAAATTACAGCTTCCTAGAGTGTAAAACATAGAAATTAGCTTTAAGAGCCACTCATCTGGTCCGGACCCTGGGCATCGTCGAGTAAATGTCCTAAAGAGGCTACATACGAAATTACAGCGTCCTAGAGTGTAAAGCATAGAAATTTCCTATTAAAATGATTTAACCACCGCTTCACAAATCAAACCGTTCTCGCAACATTTGGATCACCTGCTATGAATCAAATCATCCAAACACCAGCTCAATGAAATCATCAGAAATTAACAAGCGGTGGCAATCATGTTCACAATATCAATTATTGAGAATGATCACCTGAGTGTCCACAATTATTCAAATAATCTTGCTCATAACTCAGCTTGTTGGCCACGCACTTCGCTAACATAATATGGTTGGATAAATCGAGAGCTTTCGAACGAATGGTCAACGAATTTTGTGGGATGAAAAACGACGAAGTAACATTTCCCTAGCAACGACTCGGTTGTAAGCGAAAATCATCAAAATATTTTCGTGAGCAATTTTCCTTGACGTTTTTTTAGTTTATGTGCCATAGCAAAGACATAAAATTTCAAAAATTTTAAACTCTAGGATTTTTTTCAGAATGTCTCAGAACGGATTTCAATGATGACAATTTCCAAAAATTTTGATTTTAAGATTTTTGGAGCCATTGCAATAGCTTCATTTTTTACGAAAATTCGCTAAGAAGGTAGTGGGAGGGGTTACTTTTGGGACGCCCTGTATAATAGTTAATTTGAATTCGAACTATGAAAATGAAAGATTTTGAATGGTTTACTCACCTTTCTATTGTAAATGGTGTAAAAAATAACCCGGGTCACTCATCCTGAAAGAAAAAGAAAAGAAACCATTCAGTCAATTTTTTGTACAATATATACTATATGGAAATTACATGGATAAAACAGTTCGGCATCACCCAGTAAACTACATATACCTACCCTTGCTACCTAGTTGATTCACTGATTTCTTATCTATCGGTAAATATACATTAATGTGGACATAATGTTGATATGCTTGCTCTCTCATTATCCATCGCTCTGTTTGAATATATTCTCTGTATTACGGATATAATGAATAATAATTACATTTCCAATTCAAGGAAGAATTTGTACTTCTGAATTATTCATAACTTGGGAGTTGCGAAAAGAGACATAACTGTTTTGAAACGTTTGAGTCTTCGGAAAGTGTTGTACGAAATTCGATAAACCCATTTGAAGCTCCAAACTCATTAGGGATCCCGAGTGAAACTTTCTCCATCCCATTCTTTAGATGTATTTTGCAGTTATTAACAACACCTTAAATTATATAACATAAAATTAATATTTTTAAATTTTATTATGTAATCCAAAACTTCTTTCTTAATTTGAATCAAGGATTGACAGGTCAAGAATAAATTGTTGATTTTTGATGTGGAGTTTCGATCATCATAGTAACCAAATAATGCATGGTACGATGATCGACTGTAATCATATGTTAACCGATAAATTCCTTTATATTGGTGGAAGTTATCCTCATTCACATGATATCTGGACTCGAAAACCATTTCTACCTACGATTTCTGCCTACATCATTTGGAAAATTAATTAATTTCTCCGACAGTGAAATTTATAGAGGACTATTCTTTATAGAGTATCTCAGAAAACAGCAACGCGTGATGCAAATATTGCATGTTGTAAGGATTTCGCGATTATTCGAAGTGGATACTGTTGATCTGAATATTTTGCGCAAAAGTTATCGTTTATACCGTGTCAGCAGGAAAGAAATCTGTTTCAGAGTTCACTCAGATGAATCGAGCCAATTAATGTTTTAAAGAAATGATGGTTTAAAAAGTTAATGACGAATGATCTTAGCAATATACCTTCAATTAATGTTTGAGAATTCATTGCACAAAAAGGTGATACTCTTACTGATCTGTAAGCAATGCATTTTTAGTGAGATATCAAGAACCTGAGGCCCATTCCACTGTACCAGTATGCAATTCTTTATTCTTCACTTTTCACTTTTCGGAGAGTTTTTCGTCCAACAAAACCTATTCTAGCAGACGCACGGACAGAGTTCTATGCAAAGAGCAAAGTGCATGTCCGACGATTTCGCTCTACACTCAATAAGTCTTCACTCTTCTAATACAGCAGAGTGAAGAGTAAGTTCGTCCTTCCAATAAATTCGGCAACTCTTCTACTCGCCATTGAACTGCTGAGTCGCTGAGCCCCCATAGCTGCCCGCTCAACGGTGTTGATTACACAGTTCGCCATCACTAAATTCCCGCCCTTTTTACCGCTTATTCGCGGGAAGATTTTTTACTCGTTCTCCCTAGATTTGCGACATATTGTACGATAATTTTAATAATTACCCTTAGTTCCACTTGATATAACTGAGTTAATGTGGCGTAACAATAATTACTCCAACAAACTTGCTGCACTTCGAGCCCCTGATGAGTGGTGAGTAAAGGACTCACACCAGGCAGGTATGTTGAGGAGGGAGGGGGTGGGGGTTCTCTAACTTGTAAATTTATGAAAATATAAGGAAGATGTGTAACTCTCCAATTTGTTCAGCGTTTGCTTGATTGGAAGTTTTTGTTCAACTTTGGAACTGATTAAAATTCCAACTTGCCAATTTATCAACTTCTAATTATCGATTTAGTTTAGCGTTTTCCTACTTTGTATTTCCATTTTTTAACACTCTGTGTTCACAATCGGCTTTGCCAAATTTTCTATCTTTAACTTTCTCTCTCTCCCTCTGTTTCTCACTCCCTCTCTCTCTCCATCTATCTCCCTCTCACTCTTCCTCTCACCTTCTTTCCCTATCTTATGGCAAGGATCCGAAATAGGAGAAGTGCATCTACAAGATACAAGTGGGCCTCCCTAAAAACGCCTTTTGTGAGGGTGTGTTTGTGTATGTGCAAAGAGGTACAAGAAAAGGCCTGTTGGATATAGCTATTTTCCTATTATGGTTCTGACTCGTTCATATTATGTATTCTGCCTAAAATTACAGCCTAAATTCTGCTTGGTGTGTTGTTATCTTGGTTAGGTATCCAGTTTTCCTATATTTTTTCGTGCTTTCTTCAGTAAAAATATTACTTCGGTGATTTTGAAGAACGTGATTTTGTCTAATTAGTTGAGGTACTGGACTGGCTGAAATTAGTATGAAGACCTCAGCTTTAATTTTACGGTGGATAATGAATTTTTCCAGCGATTCAGACTGTCAAAATTCGGGATCGGTTTCGTCTAGGATCAAATAAGGCCCTTATATAATTTATCATCTACAGAGCAGAGGTAATAAATTCAAATGACATAATATGTAATTTGATAGATAGGTAACATATTATGTTACCTATCTATTGTTTTACAACTTTTAGTTAGATATTATAGGGTAGCCAAGTAATATCATTTCCCAGACAATCTTCCTGGTTACGTTTTACTGATTCCTATATTACCATACGAAATATATTGAAATCATCGTGTTTGGTGCTATTTAGATAGGAACTGAATGCGATTGTTTCCTTTTTACTAGTTCTATGCCCCGCATGTCCTTATATTAGTAATTCAGTTTTTAAATTTCTTCCACTGAACCTACCTACCTACAAGTGCTATGGGGAGGTATGTATACGTTAACAAAAACTACAGTGAGTTTGAGTCGGAATATGCCTTTTTTTCACGTAGGTAATTCAGAATCAGTTGAAAAAACAATGCCTAGGAAGCAAACTACTCTGACTCCCGTACTTATGTCAGAGGACATACCGAACGATTCCCCCTTGCATTTCATCCATCATACCTAATTTACCTTTTTGGAAAGCATTTCTCGAAATCTATTGTATGGAAGAATATAAACATCTGGTGCTTGCTCATTATCCGGAGTATGTACCTATTTACAAACTCATGTAGGTACCAATTTCAAGTGCGCCTCAATCAATATTTTGTCGAAATGATTGATTTGGAATCTTTTTTTAAGGTGCTCAAGCAGTACCTAAGTACTTCATACCATGTTAAGAGTAACCCCCCCCCCCCCCCCTCGCCCGTGCGTATTATGGTCAGAGGAAGTTATAGACAAATAGAAGCCCAATAAAATCCTAGTAGGTAATGTTTATTTAAGGTCGGTCAAATATTATGTAAATAAGTTAAAAACTCGTGGAATGTTGAGGATTTTTTTGCCATTGCAGTAGCATTATTTTCTATGAGAATCCGCGGTAAATGAAAAATAACGAACATATTGGTACTTATACTATATTATCATTTAGAAAACGTCTGCCATGATTTGATTATCAACTGTTAAGTCCACTGAAAGTGCACACATTTCAACATAAATATAGTGCAAATATTCACGATATTTTGGCATCTGGGTACATGGTAATTTCCTACAGAAAATCCGGTCATAAGGTTTTCACAAATAGGAGTTTTCTGTTGGATATAAATATTTAATGATGGTTATCTGCTGATTTTGCAACAATAACTATACAATTTTGATACTATTAAAGACTTGCTGCTCCTCTGCTGTTTCTGATTGTGTCAATATCTTGACTGAAAAGTTTGCATACAAATATGAAAAATATAATGTGAACACCATATCACTTTGGAATTAAAAGGAACTTCCAAAATAAAATTGTTCCTTCTACCTACTTGCTAAAACATTGTATCTGTTGTTTGAATACATGAAACAAAATATGGAGTTGTGTCATTCCTCATTTAGACTTGAAGTGATTGTCTGGTTCAACCTGAAAACGGTTGATTGATTTGTGTTACTTATTTTCATTATTGGTAACCTTTGACGGGAAATTGTAATATATATATATATATATATATATATATATATATATATTTATATATATATATATATATATATATATATATATATATATATATATATATATATATATATTACTATAATATTATATATATATATATATATATATATAATATTATATATATATATTACTATAATATTATATATATATATATATATATATATATTTTTTTTTTTTTTTTTTTTTTTTTTTTTTGCAAACAACAGATTTTGGAATTCTTCGATTCTTGATTGGAAATTCTGAATCTAGCCTTATTCAAGTTTATGATAACTTATACTTTTATTTTACTGAATACTACTGTTTGAAATGAACTTGCAACGTAGAATGAATTAATCCTAAAACCTTAATAATTTCCAGTATTGAAAATTTTATATTCAAATGATTCTTGCATTTTTAAAATTATTAATAATTTCGCCCAGTTTTTTAAATTGATTTTCAGCAAATTTCCATAAAATTTTATTTTATTTTCAGTAAAATTTAATGTAAAAATGCATGCATGTTTTAAAAGTTTTCTAAGTAATATTCTGCTAGAAAATATATAAATTTAACAATATCCATCCGCTTCTAATAACCTTTTAAGCTTAGTTTAAGCTGTTAGTTCAACTTTTTTCACAAATTTTATTTTGAGCAATCAAATGTGCTATCCAACGAACTACCTACTGTTTCTTTTGGACTACTTGATTTTTTGGTGATAGACCTAATTTTATCTCAAACCTAATCAAACCTTTTATCTCAAACCTATTAGGATAGTTTCAGCCTGAAATATTGCATAAATGGAAAAGTATTACTGTTGAAGAATCGTTTCAGAATGCCTTTACTTAAATGGGTTCCCAAGAAGACAGTTTAGTTTTTTTAAATTAGATTTTGAGTTATTGTTCAGATAGCGAAACAAGAATCTAAAGAAAGTTTTTTCGTTTTTCCATACAAAAAACAGGAACAAACCGGAACAAAAAAAGAATCACGAAAATAGGACGAGAATTGTCGAAACATCATGATTTGTCAGTATTACCCCCTCAATTCACCCCCTCCCATTATGAAATTTGAAACCCATGACATACGTTCCAAAACTATAACAAATTAGTAATGGAACAAAAAAAGAATCACGAAGATCGGTCGAAATTTGTAGCTTGGACAGTGCTTGAAAGAATCGGTAATTATCCGCTCCACCACCACAGCAAATCCAAAATTCCCAAGGTTCGTTGCACAACTAGACTAAAATTGAAATTGAACCAAAAAAAATCTGGAGGATCAATTGAGAATTGTAGGCTGATGGTGTCGACAAAATTTTCCGAAAAATGTCACCATTTTCGGATTATCCCTCTATTCGTTTCTTTCATCGAGGAATTCAGAATTTCCGAGGTTTGTTGCACAACTAGACTAAAATTGGGATCGAAAAAAGAAGTAATCTCAAAAATCGGTTTAGAATTGTGGCCTGGGTAGCGTGGACAAAATTTGTCACAAACTTAGGTTGTCCCCCACCCCCCTGGATCAATTCCAATAGGCGTCCCTCTTGTTAACGAAGTCTAACAAGAGCTTCAGGCGTACGTCAGCTTAGTTCTCAGAGTTTGGTGTCAGTTCCTACAAAGTCTTACAATAAATCGAATGGGAGCACTTCCAGATCTTTTCGATTCCATTATAACTGAATTTCACACTTTCACTAAACAGTTAAATGAATATTTGAACACGAAATAAACACGAAAAATTGAGCATAAAAAATGGATGAAAACTAAGTTTAAGTGTGGTACTCCGTTATAACGGAGCTGCCGAAAGGATCTGCAAGTGTTTCCATTCTACTTGCCGTAAAAAAAGTAAAAACCGACCCCAAACTGATTGGTTCATACAGGGTCATTCTTCAAGAAAACTCTGGATTCAATCGGTGAAAAAAACACAACGTTTCCATCACTATAACATAATTGTCTGCCATAAACAGAGCATAGTAAAATAAAAATATTCATACTGTTGTAAAGCTGAGCCCCTGAAGCTGTTTTTGGTGATTGTGGCACCCGAATCATTTTGTGGGATTTCGGCTGTTACAGCCATGAGAAATTAATCAACTTTCTAGATGTTTAGGTAAATTTGTTTTTAATCCTACCGTTGGTTTGCTGGTTGTCCTTAAAAATGTATGTTACCTATATGTACTATAACCTATGTATATTACAGCTTTATTCTGGTAGGAAATTCAACGCTCTTTCCAACGGTGTTCTTATTTTTGTAATTATACTTTGCTATTTGAAGGAGTTACTGCCATTCTATACACCCTGTAGAGGCCCTGATTAACGTGAAAAGAGCCAAATATATATAGGAAAAAAACTATATCTCAATTTATAAAAGTACATATAATAGCATGCAAACGATTAAAGAAATGAATTCATTAAGAATGTTTTCCAACAGGTGTAAGAATTACAGCTGACGTTTCCATTAAGCATCCTTCATGTGACGTTTCCATTCCAGGGTTAATGTTACAAAACAAATTGCCTTACAAAAGTAAAAACAATGCCTCCGCTAACTTGCAATACACGAGAAAAATAAATTTATTCAATATCTCAATCGCAATGTGAATCAATCTCAAAAAGGAATGGCACCTCCTTACTTCAGTGCTCAGTAGGAGGCTGAGTAGGTCTAATTGAGAGAGTGGGATGTTAAATATTCCTTGTAATAATTCTCGAACCGTTGGAGTACTAGATTTGCATTGTTTCCTTCAATCGTAATGTCAGTGTACCAAACCCTCGTCTCATACATCTCCACAATGTCGAACGATCACTTGACAAGGCTCAAAAACCGATAACTAGTAGGTAAATTCAGTAGACATCGGCTGTACTCTTCAAGATACTAGGTTGATGTTACCGAACTTATTCAAAAGTGACATTCAGTAGGCACATTACAGTACAGACATGGAAATATCTTACAGGATCCATCTGTATGTAGATAATAAAATTAATAAACTATAGTGAAATGAACAGGAAACACAATGATGCTGATTACTTCCACCTATCCTATTTTACTACAGTTTTGATTGCTGTTGATAATCAACACCTCCACTGGAATATTAATTACTGAGGGTGATGAGAAACTATTTCAGAAATGCTTGAATGAGAACAGGCTTGTAAAGCCCCCTACCGTGATTGAGGGCTCATCGCAAAGTTGCAAGGCTAATTTGTTGGGAGGAAAGACTTTGACAGCCGTTCATAATAGCAGTGCGCTGAAATTAATGGTCTCTCTCCTTCGCTAGTATGACAATGGAAATAGGAAGTGAGAAACGAGACCGAGAAAAAGATATTACGATTGTAACAGGATGAATTCCGCTCGGAGGGAGTAGAACATATAATGTCAGTGAATCCTTCCAGCCTCTTAAACTTCAACTCGGATAATTTTTTAGTATGATTTGATGCTAAAGTTATGAATGCAAAATCTGAAGAGAAAATTTTGATGTTTTGTTGGTATATAGGGCATTAACCGCCCGAAAGCAGGTAGCACGACTTAATTTAAGGCCAGTTTCATTAATTATAAACACAAATAACAGTTGATAAAATTATTTTGAGTTTTATTGGGATCTAGTCCCGTAGATAGGAATTACAGAATTTGAGATAATTGACCGGTATCTGTTATGTAACAAGGATAAAGTTATGAAAGTTTTATTGGCTGTGGCTGTTAAATTAATTCAAATTATAAGAAAAATTGAATGAGCGTTACCCCCGTATTCATTTAATGTTAACATGGAACACGTGTTTGCCATCATAACCCGGCCAAAAATGGAACAAAATTACCGTTCCAACAACTTCATATCCCATCCTATTTTAGTAATACACCACTGGTATATCTTCGTATGTCCCACTATTGATCCGGATGAATGTAGGTTCTTGTTCCATTAGCAGTGCATTAACGGATCGTTTCTAGATGTTACGCGTTTGATTCGTTAACTACCTAACCCACCCTCAACTACCAAACCTTTGATTTGTTATCACTTTTTCTTGGCATAGTAATGGCTCAAATCAAGATGTACCTATTCGTGAGAAAATTATGGTCTATTATTCCTGTCAGATAGTAAGTATTAACATATTGATTATATATCATTACTTTGTAATTAAGGTATCCATCAATTTTCATAATATTATTATAGCAACTTCAGTTTGTATTCCAAGACTAACATAGGATTTATTCTCCCAAAATTCATTTTTGCAACTCCATTGATAACTGCGAATATCGGTCTTTTTCCTTGGGACGATAGTGGTACACAAATTGAACGATGTGATCAGAGCAGATTTTCGCCTAACCTCTCCTGATCGAAAATGAAAAGATCACAGAAGGAAATTGGAGTACCACATGTTAAGTAGGTAACAAACTATTACTTAGTGTAGCAGACGATAAGGTAAAAATGATTTTCTTCATATGTTATACACCTTGGTACGAAAAAAGTCCAAATGTTTGAAATGCGATTTTCCAAAAGTTGATGTGCAATTTTTTCAGTTCAGGCCAAGCCCAACGTGTATAGGTTTGAGAAAAGTGTCATCACACCGAATACATTTATTGGGGGGAATGAAAGATTATTAACTGAGATAGTGAAAGTATTTATTGAACTTCCGATAGCTTTACATCCTTTCATCCTCCTGGCACATAAAAAGATGCGTGCGAACGTAAGTTTGATACCTATTGAGCTAATCTGATTTTAGACGAAACAGTTATTGGACACACGACCCTGCAAGCGTCTACAGGAAACTTCAGTTTCCGAACCAGGATCATGAAATGGGACACTTGAAGGTAGTTCAGGGTATTGACCAACTTCCGTTGGGAAGCTTTCAGCTGTCAAACTTCGGTGTGGCTGGAAATGGTTTATCTTTGTTCTGCAACTCCCATCTTGATTCTACGCTCACATCGTCGATCCCATCTGCCCCTCTTCATTTTATTTTTCTGTATAGGTAGGTAAATTCTTTCAACATAATTTTGTTCAATTTATATTATTATACCATTATCGAACGAGTTTATTTTTATGACTAGGTATGTACTGTGTTATCAACTACTAATGCTGTAACGAGAAAGTTATATTAATACGTATCATGTTTTACCGCTGGGTCTTGTGCTTGAAAATCCAATGCACAGCTAGGGAAGAGTATCTCCGTTAGTTATCATTGCAGGAAAATCATTCGCCACTTTTGTTTTATTATTTTCAACAATGAACCTTTTTAAATGACCAAGAAAAACAAAACACTTCAGTTATTCAATTCCAAAATTGTACTGAAAAAGAACGCTTGCATACGAGTCTGCAACACATTGGGACATAGTCTTTAGTTGCAGACTCGTATGTGTTGCAGACTCGTATGCAAGCTCTAAGAGCCACTCAGCTGATCCGGACCCTGGGCATCGTCACTTAAATGTGCTAAAGAGATTACATACGAAATTACAGCTTCCTAGAGTGTAAAACATAGAAATTAGCTTTAAGAGCCACTCATCTGATCCGGACCCTGGGCATCGTCAAGTAAATGTCCTAAAGAGGCTACATACGAAATTACAGCTTCCTAGAGTGTAAAGTATAGAAATTACCTATTAAAATGATTTAGTCAACGCCTCAAAAATCAAACCGTTCTCGCATTATTCGGATCACTTACTATGAATCGAATCATCGAAACACCAGCTCAATGAAGTCATCAGAAATTAACAAGCGGTTGCAATCATGTTCACAATATCAATTATTATTGAGGATTATCACCTGACTTTATACAATTATTCAAATAACCATGCTCATAACTCAGCTTGTTGGCCACGCACTTCGCAGTAGTTAACATAATAAATATGGTTGGATAAATCGAGAGCTTTCGAAGGAATGGTCAACGAATTATGTGGGATGAAAAACGACAAAGTACCATTTCCCTAGCAACGACTCAGTTGTTAGAGGAAATCATCAGAAAACCAACCGTAACGCTTTTTCTTAACGATTTTTTCTTTTATGTGCCAAAGTAAAGACATAAATAATGTCAAAATTGTTTTAACCTCCCCTGAAAATTTTTTGCCTTACCTATCAAGATGCGCAGAATCCTGAAATTGAAGAAAAAATCCATCCGACAGCCGTCCACGGGTTTTCTCCCAAATTAGTGGACTAAACTTCGTGAAACTTATTAAAAATCACATTTGGGATCTAGATGGTCCTAAAAGCTCGGCATCACTTCGCATCAACCCTAAAGGGTTGTATTAAAGGGCATTCAAAAGTCGAGATCTCGGAAACTTTCAAGGTACTTTTCAATGATAAATATAATCCCAAAGAATTTATTAAATCCATCCGCAACGCCGTTGAACGATTCACTTTTCCTAGAATACCGAAGAAACACCTTCGGATTTCTAAGCCCGAGACCATAGAGAAAAAACGCACTGCTAGCAAATGTATTGATTAACCAATTAACCTCTACGTTTCATTAACGATCACTATATATTGGGACCGGAATACATAGAAATTGCCTTGTAAATCAGCTGATAAAATGCCAATAATAGAATTATCAGGTGATAATTTTAGTAATGTTTAGCCATTTAACAACAACCTTTTAGAGTTGATAAAAATTGATGCCAAGTCTTTAGAACCATCTAGACCCCCGAATGTGATTTAACATAAGTTTCATGAAGGCTACTAATTTGGAAGAAAAACCATGGAGAGCTGACGGATGGATTTTTTTCTTCGATTTTTGGATTCTACGCATCTTGAAACGTAAGCCAAAACATTTTCAGGGGAGGTTAAAATGTTTTTCCTTGGTCGATTACAAAGGTTCATTATTGAAAATAATGAAACAAAAGTGGCGAATGATTTTCCTGCAATGATAACTAACGGAGATACTCTTCCCTAGCTATGCATAGTTGACGCGCGAACTCAGTCCGATCCAGAAAACGGCTCAAAGCTCCCTCCAAATTCAAAATACAACTAAACGGTTTATTCAACTTTTCTCAGCCAATAATTGACCGATATCAATGATTCTTGTAGCGTTCGTTCTATTTTCGAAACCTCTAGGTCCCACAAACCTTGTCATTTGAAAGTATAATTGTTAAATTGTACCTATCTAAATTTGAAAATTTCAAAGGCTCGATCCTATCAAAATCATCAAAATCGGTCCACTATTCACCGAGAATAGTTGAAAAACCCGCATATATACCAACCGGGGTCCCCTTAAGAGACGATTGATATTATGGGCTCTTTCCTGACCATCTCAGTGAGCTAATTTCTCTCTCGTTTTTCCTAGGAAGTTGAAATTCGATAGGGAGCCTCTCTGAAAAATTAAGATAAGATTAATATTCACCTATTCTATCTATTAGGATCATCATCCATTCTGATCATCATCTGTAACATTAACATAAATTGGGGAAATCGGGGGAGACAGCAACGCGGGTTTTTATTGAACACCAGACATCAGGTAATTGTGTGAAGTAACTAAGTTCTCTTGACGAATCACGATTCACTTCTCCACTGATACACCATTTATTCTGGTGAGCTGAGTGAAGTAAGTTTTCTTCCGTTCACCCTAGGAATTTGAAATTTGATAGCGAGACTCGCAGGAACACTGAGAGACATAATTGAAATCTCGACCTTTTTCTGATCAGCTGATTAAGCTAAATTCGCTCCTGTTCAAACTAGGAAGTTGAAATTTCATTTTAAAAAACTCTTTAGGACATTACGAGACGATTGCAATGATGTACTCTTTGCTAATCAGCTGTGTGAACTAAATTATCTCCTTTTCGGCCAAGGAATTTGAAAGTCGATAGGGAGACTCTCTGGGTAATTGATAGACAACTGAAATGATGCTCTCTTTTCTGATCAGAGCTTTCTATCTTCTACGGCACAATTGTGCTAATATTATTGAATTATATCACGGGAGCTGATTGTCCTGTGGGTTATCACATTAATGAAATCCAACATCGAGTTTAGCTACATTGCGAAGTTCGCTTACTTTACACTAACCAAGTTGGTGTATAATTGGTGTCGGGGTATGCACCCCGACTGGGGCATCGCCTGGATAATCAGCTAGTACAATATAAAAGGTTGAAAACCAAATTTGTACACAGCCGTTATTGGGAATGTGACATGGTCATTTACATGATACTCTTGAAAACATCAACATTCCCAGATGTTTTCATAAACATCGAATGAAAACTTTGGATGTTATTCTTGTTGCACGGATTTCACATTTGCGCGTACGCTGCATCTACTGACAATATGATCGTATTTACATTGCTTTGGGATGATTAAATCGGCATTTATCGATTATCCTCTTCCGAATTTAAGCGATATCATACGAATAGACTGCAAGAAAATGGTGCATGTTGGAATTTACCATTGTACGTCCGCAAAGTGAAGTGTTGATTTGTGAGTTACATTATCGGCCCAGCGCTTCCACATGTAGAGCGAACGATCCATTTGCGCGAACATATGCCATTTAGTCCTCACGAACCCAGCCCCGATCTACCCCCTTTCTTACCAAAACTCGCCGTTGTGTAATAACTACAATTTTATTTTTAACATGTTTAATGTTTTAGGGCTGGGGGTCGTTCTGTGAATTCCGACACGCAAATCTGCAACGTTTTAGCATGAATATATGCTTTAGCCGTGACCTAACTACCGAAAAATGTCCCACGAGAGTGCAACGAAAGTAGCGCCAATAATTGTGATGATTTCCGCTTACAACCGAGTCGTTGCTAGGGATATGATACTTCGTCGTTTTTCATCCCACAAAATTCGTTGACCATTCGTTCGAAAGCTCTCGATTTATCCAACCATACTATATTAACTACTGCGAAGTGCGTGGCCAACAAGCTGAGTTATGAGCATGGTTATATGAATAATTGTTTACACACAGGTGATCATTCTCAATTATTGATATTGTGAACATGATTGCAACCGCTTGTTAATTTCTGATGATTTCATTGAGCTGGTGTTTCGATTATGTGATTCATAGCAGGTGATCCGAATATTGCGAGAACGGTTAGATTTGTGAAGCGGTGGTTAAATTATTTTAATAGGTAATTTCTATACTTTACACTATAGGAAGCTGTAATTTCGTATGTAGCCTCTTTAGCCTCTTTCTATAATAAAGTGAATGTTTACTCGCGAGTTTCTATTAGGAGATCATCATCTCACAAGAGCTCAATCGTCGTGATCATTTCTATAATAAAGTGAATGTTTACTCGCGAGTTTCTGTTAGGAGATCATCATCTCACAAGAGCTCAATGGTCGTGATCATTTCTATAATAAAGTGAGAGCGAGGAGCTAAAACATGATTCCATGTTTTAGGATTGATGGGAGAATGATAAACAGAGTTCAGAGGCCGATGGGGGGTCGGGTTCAGAGAATCGACGAGGAGTGAGTCGTGTACGGCTAAAGCATATTCATGTTTTTTAATTTTAGCCGTCAGGCTCAAAGGAACTGTGGCTTTCTTTAATTTTAGCCGTCAGGCTCAAAGGAACTGTGGCTTTTTTTTCTGATGATTTCCGCTTACAACCGAGTGGTTGCTAGGGAAATGGTACTTCGTCGTTTTTCATCCCACAAAATTCGTTGACCATTCGTTCGAAAGCTCTCGATTTATCCAACCATATTATGTTAACTACTGCGAAGTGCGTGGCCAACAAGCTGAGTTATGAGCATGGTTATTTGAATAATTGTGTACACTCAGGTGATCATTCTCAATAATTGATATTGTGAACATGATTGCAACCGCTTGTTAATTTCTGATGATTTCATTGAGTTGGTGTTTCGATGATTTGATTCATAGCAGGTGATCCGAATATTGCGAGAACGGTTTGATTTGTGAAGCGGTGGTTAAATCATTTTAATAGGTAATTTCTATACTTTACACTCTAGGAAGCTGTAATTTTGTATGTAGCCTCTTCAGGACATTTACTTGACGATGCCCAGGGTCCGGATCAGTTGAGTGGCTCTTAAAGCTATTTTTTATGCTTTACACTCTAGGAAGCTGTAATTTCGTATGTAGCCTCTTTAGGACATTTACTTGACGATGCCCAGGGTCCGGATCAGATGAGTGGCTCTTAAAGCTAATTTCTATGCATTACGCTCTAGGAAGCTGTAATTTCGTGTGTAACCTCTTTGGGACATTTACTTGACGATGCCCAGGGTCCGGATCAGATGAGTGGCTCTTAAAGCTATTTTTTATGCTTAACACTCTAGCAAGCTGTAATTTCGCTTGTAGCCTCTTTAGGACATTTACTTGACGATGCCTAGGGTCCGGATCAGATGAGTGGCTCTTAAAGCTATTTTTTATGCTTTACACTCTAGCAAGCTGTAATTTCGCATGTTGCCTCTTTAGGACATTTACTTGACGATGCCCAGGGTCCGGATCAGATGAGTGGCTCTTAAAGCTATTTTTTATGCTTTACACTCTAGGAAGCTGTAATTTCGTATGTAGCCTCTTTAGGACATTTACTTGACGATGCCCAGGGTCCGGATCAGATGAGTGGCTCTTAGATCTAATTTCTATGCTTTACACTCTAGGAAGCTGTAATTTCGTATGTAGCCTCTTCAGGACATTTACTTGACGATGCCCAGGGTCCGGATCAGATGAGTGGCTCTTAGAGCTAATTTCTATGCTTTACACTCTAGGAAGCTGTAATTTCATATGTAGCCTCTTTAGGACATTTAATTGACGATGCCCAGGGTCCGGATCAGATGAGTGGCTCTTAAAGCTAATTTCTATGCTTTACACTCTAGGAAGCTGTAATTTCGTATGTAGCCTCTTTCGGACATTTACTTGACGATGCCCAGGGTCCGGATCAGCTGAGTGGCTCTTAGAGCTTGCATACGAGTCTGCAACTAAAGACATAAAATGTCCCAATGTGTTGCAGACTCGTATGCAAGCGTACTTTGGTATGAGTCCGATCGGAAATATCTAATGGTAAAATAAAAATGTATATAAATATAATAAATTGTTTTGGTTAATTAGAATCTTTTCTTTTTTCTTGACCTTAAAAAACTATATCTAATTTCTCCCTTGCGAGGGAAAAACATTAAACATGATTTAATGTTTTTCCCTCTCAAGGGAGAAATTATGAAATCGTTGTAGTTTAGCCGTTTTCTACAGTCTATTTCAAGTTTAATTTCTATCTTTTTACTTATTTATTTATTTTATTGATTTATTTATTTTTACTCACAAACATACGTAATCAGGCAGACAGGTAGGCAGACACAAAACGGAAGTTGTTCAGAATGGCGTAAAACGCGGGTGGAAATTTCAATTTCGGGGGAAAAATTTTTACGTCTCCGGAAAGTGAAAACAGTGCTTTCGCTAACTATAGACTCAAAAGCAAACATAAAATAAATAAAAATCTTTTACTTGACAGCAATTTGGCGCAATTGAAATTTCTTCTCACTGTTTCTCATTATAATTGTACAATATTAACTAATTAGGCCTTATTTCGCTCAAGAAAATAGAAGATACTTTCAAGAATAATAACAAATTATTGGGATTGGTGGTATATCAGTGTGATGTAACACGTTCACTATACCATACCAAAATAGTAGGTATGTACTGTTTTGTAAACGTATTCGTAAAGATATCCGTTTGTTTTGATAAAAATAAATTATGATAAGTGTTTCACGCAGAAAATTTAACGTTATAGTGTAATATGTCATGTACAAATCGCACACGAGATGTTTGAATTTCTGTTTGTCGGTATCCAACAGTGAAACATTGGTTCTCTTGCAAATAGGATTTGCCGTGTACCTGCAAAGCCTACCTGCCATAACCAGAACCCTTGAAGAAGGCAACCTACTCGTTGAGTGATTGATGTGTTCTCGGGAGATTGTATGCTCCTCCTCTGGGTAGCAATTTGCTGTAAATCATTTGAAACCTCACTTCAAGGTTGAAGGGTTCAGCAGAATAAATGTACGAGCCTCAACACTGTACCTACGGTTTCAACAAACCACATTGCCCTAGTGCAATTAATGATCTGACACGTTAACTTCATTTCTTTAGGGTATAAAAAAATAGTTAACGCTTTTTTACTGCATGGAAATTAGGATTCTCATTTCTGACTTCACCATGAACGTTATAAACTTTTTAATGTTCCTCATGTGTCCCAGTATCAAGACTTTCTATACTGGAATCTTATGTGACCATAAGCTTTGTAGGAGTACGTAAAGAACCAATAAGGATCTCATTACGGTTGAATATCCATGAGATGAATTTCCATGATTTTCCACTCAAATATTGCTGACCTCTCAACAATTGCAGTCAAAACTGGTAATTTTGAGTATCACTGAGGATGTCAATAACATTAACTCATACCCAAATAAAATAACAATAAGTGTAAGTCAATTATAGTGCAACCCATTGACTGGTGATAGACCTATAATGGATACATAATTCCGCACGAGTATATTTCATTCCCACGAAGAGCGAATCATAAATCAAATGTTATGCCATGAAATCGGTCCATTCGTTTGAAAGAAAAGCTCCGGAGGGCAGACGGACGGATTATTTAATTAATTTTTTTTTTTTTTTTTTATTCATTTTTGGGATTGTACGGTTGGAAACACGAAACGACAAACATGGAGGGGGGGGGGGGGGGGGGGGGTTACAACTTCGTTTCTTGATCGATTAGCTGGTTCAGACTATCCAGATGAATAAAGTTGTTATCATTTCTTTGGAGACATAATATATTTTAATTGTGCACTACGTTGCCAGCTTTTTGAACTCTCCTTCTGGGCGAAGTGTAGGAGAGATAATCTATTTTTTCTATTCATATATTCACTTTGACAACAGGTGAACGCCAATTAGCTGTGATGTTATTTTTATAGATAAAAAAAAAAAAAACTTGTACTTCACCCACCACATAGATGAAATTACATCAAGAGCTATGAGAACTCTTGAATTTATACAAAGGAACACCCCTAATTCACCAGCGTTCTAGCCCTCGTGACTTTTTTTGTGTCTATGGTTCGACCACCCATTTTGGAGTACGCCAGTGTAGTTTGGAGCACTCATTACGCCATTCACAATCCATTCACAAAAAACATATCGAACGAGTCCAGTGTGTATTTCTAAGATATTTAGCTTTCAAACTGGGCATACATGATGGGGAAGTGAATTATGCGGCTGTCCATGACTTTGTGGGTCTTACTTCACTTCACTAGCGTTGTTTCAATCCGGACATTAGTTGCCTTCACAATCTTCTTAATGGGAAAGTCAATTGCTTCACTTCACTCCCAAAAAAGGTGGGCATCTGTGTACCACAATACTCAAGCCGTTCTCCCTCTCTGATTGCTGTGCCATTCGGCCCTATGGCAAGAATCACTTGGGGGGCCCCCGTACCGGGGACCCCCCCCCCCCCCCCCCGACAAAATTTGTAAAATTCACCACCAAAAAACGGGTTTTAGTGCATTCTGGATATTTCTTATGTCAATTGGTTATATAAGCAAGCTCTTCATACAATGAATAAAGTAAGTATGTACATCGCCCGATTAAATGTTAATAGAAAAAATAATGATAATAATAATAAAATTAACAGGTTGAAATTGGTTAGTTAAAATAGTCATACAATAATTCAAAATGTGCTTACATATAATAATGTTATATTTATTTTTCACACAACGGATTAAAATATGATATTTGAAAGTATTTAATTATTATCTTCATTCATATCTTCAGTAACAAAAGTTCTTGTCTTCTGACTTTAGCTGAAGATAATTCATCAATCATTTTTTCAATGTTGATCCTTTTTGCTCGATCATTTTCTATTGAAAGTAAGGCTAGGCCAATGAGTCCCTCCTGGCCCATGGAGTTCCGTAGATAGTTTTTGATAAGTTCAAGTTTAGAAAAAGACCGCTCAACCTTGGCGACGGTGGCAGGGACAGTCAGGTACATTATACAAGCAGTGCATACGTCAGGGTTAGTTGAAGCCAAACTGTTGTAAATAATCAACATATTTGCCAGTGCTTTGACACTTCAATATCAAAATATACATCAGTTGAATTTTCTGGCTGATCAAAATGTGATTTTCAATCAATACTATCTAATGAACCTGTAGGGTCGCCCGGTTCCATGAGCGTGAATGGAATTTCACGCAGAACGTTCCAAAAGTACCTATGTTTAAAAAAGCATACCTTCAATTTTATTTTGTTGAATTATTAAAAAAGGGTAATTTTGCTTTTAAAATTATTCAATTTAGTGTTATGCTTGAAATTTCAAACAAGTGTATGGAACTGGGGGCCCTGGGGCACTCCAACGATAGTAGTTGCATCCAACTACCTTTTGAACCGTTCACTGACCCGTCTAGCAACAGAAATGAATCTCGTCTTTACCAATCATTACAATCTTTTATGAAGTCTGTTCATTTTGTGCTTTACGACCTTGAGTAATCTAACTAATTTTATTTAATTTATTTTGATTTATTATTTTAAATAATAGGTAATCCTTCGTAATCGACCAGGAAAAAAAAAGTTTAACCGCCCCCTGAAAATTATTTTGTTAACGTTTCAATTTGCGTAGAATCCAAAGATCGAATAGAAAACAAATCAGTCCGTCCGCTGTGCGCCGATAGCAGTATGCCTTCCTGAGCTTTTCTCCGAAACTACAGGACCAACCTTTATGAAACTTGGCTCAAAAATCATACAACGTTCGGAAATGTGCCAGTAACATCGGCATCAATTTTTATCAACCCTAGAGTGTAGTATTAAACATACAAAAATCGAAATCTCGAAAACTTTCAAGGTAGCGTTCTTGCTTGTACGTAAAAAAAAGTAATCCTAAAGGATCGATCAAAACCATCCGCAACGCTGTTTTAACGGCTTGCTTTCCCTAATGGCTTGAACTTCGATAAAATACCTTCGGATTTCAAGATAGAGATAGCGCTGCTAGCGAATCTATTGATTAGCCGATCAAGCTCTAAATTCCATCATTGATCTCTAGATAGTGGTAGTAGAATAATATATGAAAATTGCCTTGTGGATACCAGCTGATATAATGCCAATAATGGAATTGTCAGGTGATATAGTTCCAATGGAATTTATTCTAACGTTGCGAAATCGAGTTTATTAACAATTGTCTGTGCGCATTTACTTACCTACTATACTAGTGATGTATTGGTACCTAAATGCTAAATATCATATCTTAAATTGCTCCCAAGTCTACATGTAGGTAGCGGAGGCATTGTTTTCACTTATGAGAAATGGAAAAGCTGTAGTGTCCACTAAAATCTATCGGTCCTTGTTTTCTTACAGTGGTAAACTGTCCACTCGCATTTTACGCTTTAGACCATTCTGAACAACTCTCGTTCCGTGTCTTCCTGTGTGAGTGTGTGTGTGTGTGTGTGTGTGTGTGTGTGTGTGTGTGTGTGTGTGTGTGTGTGTGTGTGTGTGTGTGTGTGTGTGTGTGTGTGTGTGTGTGTGTGTGTGTGTGTGTGTGTGTGTGTGTGTGTGTGTGTGTCTGTCTGTCTGTCTGTCTGTCTGTCTATCCGTAGTGTATCCGAAAATCTCGCTCAAACTTGGGAGATAGATGGGTGGTATTAATTTGAGCATTCCTTAGTAATTTCAACAAAATTCTATCAATAATAGCTACAGCGCATGCGCGAATGTGTATTCATTCTTAAACGAACCTTATTTCAACAGTTTTCGTCCGATTTGATGAAATTTGATCAAATCATTACTTCATCCTGCGCATGCGCAAATGCAAGCCATCAAGCATAATTTTTTCACGCCCTAGTCGTCCGATCCCGCTCATATTTGGGAGACAGTGGTTTGATTATTCCACCGTAATTTCAACATGAGTGCGTCATTATTTGCTCCTGCGCATGCGCGAAAGTGTGCTTCCAAGAACAAGGATTATTTTTAGTTTTCATCAGATTTTTTATTTCATTTTCTGGGAATTTGTGGATTAGGCTGTAGATTGTTCTCTACCAATTTCATTTTTCTCAAATCATTACTTTTTTCTGAGCATGCGCTATCGTAAATTACTTCAAGCATCATTTTCACGCTACGTAAATAACTGATATCGAAGTTTTACGATACTCACATTTTGAGTGACTACATTCCATTATGGAGTTTCTAATGGTTATTAAAACCACTTCAATGATCTATAAATTTATGTTATTCGTAATTGGTAAGTACCTATTTAATCTAATATCGTTATACAGAGATCAGAAGGACTAGTAAAATGTTTACGTTTTATTTCATTGCAGCCATTTTCCCTCTGCAGGAGCCTATGTAATAATAATAATAATAATAAACCATTTGTAATCATTTGCAACGCTTTATATTTCTAATCATTGTCTTATAAATTGGCTGTACAATGCTTCTCATCCCTGAGTAATTTTATTTTCTACAACTTGTATCCATAACTAAATTGTTTGTTCTTATACTGATTTTTTTTCTCGCACTTTTTCAATTTTGAACGTCACTGCTGAACGATTTGTTGTTGTAGTATGTCTACTATAATTGGGCTTGTCCCGTATTGTCAAATAAATAAATAAAACCATTCTCAACACTTCTTTTCTAAAGTAGGCTTTGGCCACAATTTTATTTTCAGTTATTGCTTTTCAGTCACCCTAAGATTTCGGAAGTATTATTTCCATATGCATTGAAGTAAATTTGGGTTTTTCCTGAAGAACGAAGGGCCCTGTAATATATAGTTAGGTACTTAACATATTTCTTCACGAAAATAGACAACATTTTTACAGTTTTTATTACGAGTAATTCAAATGAGTTTTCTGTACGTTATCGCGTGTGATTTAGTTCAGTGAATTCACCCACCTAATATTTTCAACTTGCATACAAATGAGGGTTTTAAATAAATTCTTTTCGCAACAAAACCGTAAGTTGGGCTACCCTAAATTCGCAATCGATTAAAAAACCTCAGCTTTATGCAGGATAAAAGCACTCACCACGCTATAATGATGGACCGTTCCTAAAAACTAGGGGAACGTTTTCGCATTTTGATTGAATGGAATTTATAAGCGATTGAGCTTCAATCCGCATCACAAGGGATTCCCACTGAGCAAACACGTGCTTTGTTGACGAGGCCTTCACCGAATAAACAGCTCGAGTGGAGACCACTTCACTCAGTTGCTATGCACGTCTGCGGTGATTAATTCTAACTCTAGCTGCACTTTACAGGGCTCATTCCATGGTGCGAGCAAATTACATGGCTAAAGTTAAAAGTTGTTTATGAGAACATTTTTTATATAGTTTACAAGGAAGGTTTTTATGTCTGAAACAGTAGAGAGATCCATTATTTTAATCATCATGCCCTTTCCGTTGACACCCCATCAAGTTGGATGTGAAAATTAAGACACCTAGTCAAACAACTTATTGTTTTAGCGAATTTTTCGTAGAAAATGTAATGGCTCGAAAAATTTTAAAATAAATTTTTTGAAAACTTTCTTGAAATCCGTATTGAGGCATTCTGAAACAAATCCTAGAGTTCAACGCTTTTTCATATATTCATATATATATGTCATTTCAGACGATAACTCTCCTTAGGATTGACATAAAAATTCCGTTCTTACGCTAAAAAATCAAGCTTTCTAAACGATAAGATGAGTTCGTTGGCCAGCAATCATTGAGTACATTAAATTGGTCAAACTTCAAAAAATGTACTAGTAAAATGTTTTGAAGCGAAGCTTTTATACGGACCCCCCCCCTCCTCCCCCGCTAGGAACGCTCGCCGCTCGGGGAGTCTCCCCGTGAAAATCGTCATGGCCCGAGCGTTAGTCATAATCTGAACTGTCCCGAACGATACCGACCGATTGTACCCGAGGCCTCCCCGGTCTTTCTTCCTCTACTCTACGACGCCAATCATCACTTTCATAGAATATAACAATGAGAATATAATAATGGTGTGGAAATTACTGAATGTACTTCTGATCTTGATGAACAGGCAGATAATGAAGCTTTGTAAATAATTTGGAACTTGAATGTTTGTTATATATTGTATGTGAGAACTTGTATGCAATAAAACTAATTTTGCAAAAATTGAAGGATGCAAATTATTAAAATTATATGAAATTAATTCCAATTAGAAGAGATTTTTTATGAGTATGAAAATACTCATAATTCTATTTTATGCTTTATGAAATAAAGCTTCGCTACCTTCGGGCGTCCCTAGACGGTCCTTTTTTTTTTTGATGTTGATGTTTTATAGCTCAAATAAATTTTATTAACTATAAAATAGAGCATTAAAAATTTATGTACAAAATTATGCTGAAACATGTACTTACATTTCATTAAAATGTGCAAAAAAATCGATAAAAATTTCAAAATAGTTGAAAACCCAAAATCTCTTTTTGAATCGTAGAATATTATTTAGAACAAGTTTTTTGCCATAAAATTGGTATTTAACAATTTTTTTCCCCTCAAAGTCCTTAGTTTTCAAAACAAAGTAACATAATATAGTACGATAATTCACGAAAATTTTCTCGTACGATCATGCTGCATGACTGGAACTTTTCACTCGTGACGAATTTAAAAAACATTATAAAACAGTTTAATAATCAAATTGTTAACATAACCCAAAATATTTGTACATTTTCAACTTGAATAGTCGGAAGAAAACTGTTCTAAAGTCAAGTGGAAAAATTTAAAAAAAATCTTTAATTTAAGAAACAACAGTAGGTAGGTGTTTCTCCTATGTCTATTGGAAAGAGCATCGTGTCTTTATTATTTTAAACAGTCTATAATTTTGGGGAGTAGGTACTTCACTTTTGATATAGTCTCCGTGTTTTAAACCTCGTTTAAACAACGCTGCTAGTTATTACACAAAATTGTATTTATTTAGATATTATTTTATTTTTTATTTTTTAACAATCTAAGCCGCGTCTCAACCGGAAGGGTAATCAGCGGCATTCAAAAATGGTGTCAAAGGGACACTGCAACGGGCTCGATTTTAAGAGGAGCCATGCTGACCGCCCTTCACAAAACGGATTGCCAACACGGACTCCACTGGCAGATTGGAAGGGGAGAAATAATAATAATAATAACCCGCAAAGCGATGCATCGCCGCATTCTGCCTCAAGTGGTACAGCACTGACCACTTTGTAACCCCTACATCGAATAAAAATACCCCGTAATAAAAACTAACCTACGACTAGATGATCCTTTCAAATACAGAATAATACTATTGATAAGTATATAATGATAAATACTATACATCTTAGTTAAACAAAGTATGAATAGATGCACATAAATCTAAATATATAAATGTGTTGGGTATAAATGACATGGTACCCTGATCAGCTGACTGAGCCATGATTCTAATGTCGTTCCTAAGCATGGGTTGCATTAGGTGCTGAGTGAGCTAAATTCTCTCCTGTTAACCCTAAGAAGTTGAAATTTGATATGGTGACTCATTGGGACATTAAGATACAATTGAAATTATGGGCTCTTTCCTGTTCAGAAGAGTGGTCTGAATTGTCTCCTGCTCACGCTAGGACGTTGAAATTTTATAGGAAAACTCTCTGGGTCATTAAGATACGATTGCAATGATGGGCTCTTTCATGATCACCTGAGTGACCTAAATTATATTCTGTTCTCCCAAGGAAATTGAAATTTGATAATGAGACTTTCTGGGTCATTAAGAGACTATTGAAATGATGGGCTCTTTCATGATCAGCTAAGTGAGCAACTTTCTCTCCTGTTCACCCTAGGAAGTTAAAATTTGTTTGGGAGACTCGCTGGGTCATTGAAAGACGATTGAAATGATGGGCTCTTTCATGATTAGCTGAGTGAGCTCCTTTCTCTCCTGTTCACACTAGGAAGTTGAAATTTGACAGGGAGACTCACTGGATCGTTAAGAGAAGATGTTCGTTAAGAAATGATGAGCTCTTTCCTAAACATCTTAATGAGCAAATACTATCCTGTTCACCCTTGGAACTTGAATTTGATAGGAAGACTCTCTGGGTCATTTAGAGACTATTGAAATGATAGTCTCTTGTCAGCCGAGTGAGCTGAATTCTTTCCTGTTCACCCTATAGGAAGTTGAAATATAGAGTGACTCTTTGGGACAAAGACTATTGAAATTATGGGCTCTTTCCTTATCGGTCCGGATATGATTTTGCTACTTTACACCTAGTTTTTTAAGCAAATTAAGCACCCCGTCCGGGGCAACGTCAGGGTAATCGGCAAGTAGAAAAATATATCACAGATTAGAATATCACAGTTCGTTGTAAAGCTCATTGGCTTTCAGGTACACCAACAATGACTGCACCTTGTCTGGTCCGGCCAGTACATCCACACACTGCGGGGGTGCATGATGGGCCCTGAGGTCCATGAGGGCTGGGCAGCCCGCCAAAAAGTGGCGGATAGACGAATCATCCCCACATCTCCCACAAACAACATCACGAGCTACTGGATCTAACAGGTGTCTGTCAATAAGACGAGTATGGCCAGTGGCTTCCCGATTGACCACTATTCCGTCCCTCCTTGGAAGGTGGGTCACAAAAGGATCAACCGGACAAAGGTTCTGAAGGACTCCACGCAGATCAGTGAACTCGCCCTGCCATTGCTCGGGCGAGATGAAATTTGATCCTCATTGGCAACTTCTCGATGGAGTCGTCACCCATGGCTCTCCTTGCTAGGGCATCAGTAAAATCATTGTCGTGAATGCCCACATGGCTTGGCACCCACATAAAAGTTATGTTTATGCCCGATGTTGTAGCTTGGTGTAGTAGCACAGAGGTACTGTATTAGGGGATCATATGAATATGTGTCCCTAATCGCTTCTTAGGTACTTGGTGAGTCACTGCAAATCACATATATTCCAACTCTCAATAGCTGGCAGTGTTGAACAGCCAGAATCACTGCCCATAGCTCGGCTGTGAACACAGACGCAACATTTGGAATACATCTAGTTACTTGGAAGTTGGGGCTCCATAAAATAAGGCCAACACCATCAGGTGTGTTTGAGCCATCAGAGAATCAGAGAGTGTGTCTAGCATCTCGCTGGATTGCCTCTGAGTAACGACATCTGAGGATATTTGGGGATGCAAAAATCAATATGCATCCCAGACAAGGTCCAAGGAGGGACGAGGGTAACTTCAAAAGGGACCAAAACGTAACTATCCATGCAGTTCCACCTGGTGAGCTCCTGAACAAGAACGCCCAATGGGCGAGTTCGAGTCTGGAGCCTGTAATATGTTTCATCCAGGGGTGGTAGTTTTACCATGGTATGCAGAGGATGCCCTGGGAAATAACGAAGACGCTCTGCATAGCGGAGTATCAGTTGATTTCGCCTAATCTTTAGAGGCTGGCTACGCCCAAGCACCTGAAGGGAGGCTGTCGGGGTAGTTCGAAAGGCCCCAGTAGCAGGATACCCTTGTCAAGCAAGGGTGGATTGTGCGGATTGACAAGGCAAACAAGCAAGGGTGTAATACGTGGGTACATTTATGAATACCAGTTCATCTGAAAACACACAACGTGGTGAATTTGACTCCAGTAATGTTTCCACTTTCAACGTCTTCTTGTTCTTTTCCGTTCCTCATTTGTTGCTGTGGGGAAATAAATAACACTCCCCCCCCCTAGGTTTTAGAGATCAAGACATCTTGGTGCCTTCCTTATGCAGTTGGTCCGTCCTGGAGGAATGGGACTGCTCCCTGCCAGAGGCGGTGGAAGGACAAGTGGTGTTCTGCCCAATATGTTTGCTGTCATCCGGGTCATCGATTCCAGTAGGGTTAGTTGCTTGCGGCTCGACTGGTGTGGTTGGTTGTGAGATGGTAGCGTGTGACTGGGTGATCGTGGTGTTAACTGAAGTTAAAGGGCTGACGTTAGAGTAATTGAACTCGAACTGAGAGACTGTGGAGTTCTTGGATGAGGAGGGTTGTTTGGTGTTGTGGGTAGTGGTGTCCTTGGATGCATGTTAATTTTTGCATCCCAACATATCCTCAGATGTCGTTACTCAGAGGCAATCCAGCGATATGCTGGACACACTCTCTGATTCACTGATGGCTCAAACACACCAGATGGTGTTGGCCTTATTTTATGGAACCCCAACTTCCAAGTCACTAGATGCTTACCAAATGATGCGTCTGTGTTCACAGCCGAGCTATGGGTAGTGATTCTGGCTGTTCAACACTACCAGCTATTGAGAGTTGGCATATATGTGATCTGCAGTGACTCCCTAAGTACCTAAGAAGCGATTAGGGACACATATTCATATGATCCCCTAATACAGTACCTCTGTGCACCTACACCAAGCCACAAAATCGGGCATAAACATAACTTTTAGGTGGGTGCCAAGCAATGTGGGCAATCACGACAATGAGTTTACTGATGCCCTAGCAAGGAGGGCCATTGGTGATGACTCCATCGAGAAGTTGCCAATGCGCATTGAGGATCAAATTTCCTACATGCGGCATAAAGCTAATCCCATCTGGCTCGAGCAATGGCAGGGCAAGTTCACTGATCTGCGTGGAGTCCTTCAGAACCTGTGTCCCGTTGATCCTTTTGTGATCCACCTTCCAAGGAGGGACCGAATAGTGGCCGATCGGGAAGCCACTGGCCACACCCGTCTTATTCACAGACATCTGTTAGATCCTCGTGATGTTGTTTGTGGGAGATGTGGGGGTAATTTGTCTATCCGCCACTTTTTGGAGGAATGCCCAGCCCTCACAGACCTCTGTGGTTGGATGTACCGTCCGGACCAGACAAGGTGCAGTCACTGTTGGTGTACCTGAAAGCCAATGAGCTTTACAACAAACTGTGATATTCCAATCATGGCATTGCCCCGGTTGGGCACATTGAGCTATGGTGATATTCCGCCTTCACGGTAGGAAATACCGAAGAATGTAGAAAACCAAATGATAACGAGTCAAATCGGCAAAGTTCAGCCTACTCTTACACGCTGTTATGTGTCGTGGTAATTGAAATAATTATATAAGACTTCAATTAGAGAGATGAATTGTATTTAATATAAGAATAAGACTGAACTCATGGCATGAACATTATAAGACGACATATTGGAATATAGAAGTCGTGGCTTACTATATAGGTAGATAAATACATGATTACTTGATTATTAGTTAGACAATTTTAGTATATATTATGTATAATAATTTTATAATAATTATTTAATTTTATATAATAATTTTATAATATAAAATTATTATTTATATTTAACACACGCTAAAGTCGCTTGGTTTCTTGGAACGACTTTCAGTTTTGAGACCGCTACTTAAGCCTTAAGTATTCAGTTTGGGTGACATCAAGTGCGTAGGTACTACCTTTTTTGCGTCTCAGCAAATCTCACAATTTTCATAAAAGTTTGATGGAGTTTTCGGGTACTGAAGGGTTAATAAGGACCTGGTTTAGTAAGGACCTATGATTTAAGTTGTAGTATCCGGTGCAACATTTTAAGTAGGTAATGCATTTATTACAAGGCTGTTCCTTTTGGTGAAAAACCAAATTTTCCTGGCGAATGTGAACGAAGAAAAAGAAAATGCTGGTTGATCACTCAATGAGATAGTTTGAACAACTTGTTCATCAGCTGGAACAGCTGGATCGATAAGTTCGGCTGAACCCTACCCTGTGGATAGCCAATTCACAACTTCAAGTGTTGAAAGCTTACCATATCTGCCTACATACATTTTCTACCTACGCTACCTACATGCTCCAGTCCCATAGCGACAACCCTAGGAAAAAGTGAAGGGTGAAAATACCTTCAAATGTGTAGTGCAATACTGAGCGGTCGTACGGAAGGATATAACTTCTGCCCCGTGAATTCAAGGCGTTCTTTGATACTATTTTGCAATACTGAGCGGTCGTGCGGAAGGATATAACTTCTGCCCCGTGACTTCAAGGCGTTCTTTGATACTATTTTGCATGACTGAGCAGTCGTGCGAAAGGATATAACTTCTGCCCCGTGATTTCAGGGCGTTCTTTGATACTATTTTGCATGACTGAGCGATCTTGTGATGCCTTCCTTTATGTGTTGCTACGAGCACCGAGGGGTGCTTAAGGTGCTTAAATAACTATGTTTGTGTAAAGTAGCAAAATCATATCCGGACCGATCAGGAAAGAGCCCATAATTTCAATCATCTGTTATTGTCCCAAAGAGTCACTTTATATTTCAACCTCCTATAAGTTGATTAGGAAAGAATTCAGCTCACTCGGCTGATCAGACCAGAGACCATACTTTCAATCGTCTCTTAATGACCCAGAGAGTTCCCCTGTCAAATTTCAACTTCCTAGTGTGAACAGGATAGAATTGAGGTCACTCAGTTGATCATGTAAGAGCCCATCATTGCAATCGTATCTTAATGACCCAGAGAGTTTCCCTATCAAATTTCAAGTTCCTTGGGTGAACAGGAGAGAATGTTGCTCACTTAGCTGATCATGAAAGAGCCCATCATTTCAATGCTCATACGATCATGCTGCATGACTAGAACTTTTTTCTCTTGTACTGTTTTTTGTTATGAGAACTTTTCTAAATAGAATTCGGTCAATTCTGTTAGCCATGTGATAAACGTGACCAGCGCTATCGCAAAGTGTACAATGTAAGTTTTTGTTCGGCAAGCTGGAGCTTTATGTGAATGGTCCCCACACCCGTAGGCAACGTATTTTATTTAATGATGAATTTCGATCATTCCCTTTATAGTGTATAGGGATATCGTTGTGAACCTTGTTTATAACTGGTAATAGTAATTCATTAGAACTGAGCGAAGCTTTCTCAATTCCTATCGCAAGTTTCAACGTGTCGTCAATTGATGGGTCTTCCTCTAGAAAAAGACGATCTAGCGTAGTTCGCGACCGTAGGTCACTGACAAAAACATCCAGTAGCAATATTTTTAGTACTTTTGTCGAGTACTGGCATTTTATAGCTAGTTTCGGAAGTGCGTCAATATAACCATTGATCGACTCCCCGTCTTTCTTTTTCCTGTTTAGGTAGGCATGGCGGCTCAGAATTATGAAGGGTTTGGGGCACAAGTGTTCAACAAGAAAGGTTTTTAAATCATTGAAAGATTTAGTTTTCAATTCTGAGGGGAATACAATATGCAAATCTGAGAAACATCAATTTCCTAATTTATCAAACTTTGTTAACACCGTTACAGTTCTAAATACAGAGGGTAATGAAAGGCAGCCCTTAGCGCTTACTGGCTCATTAAATGTTTAAGCATATTTACTCTCAAATACAGGTCTGCAGGTAAGATAGATATTAAATTATTAATGGTTCAAGTCGCATTAGAATTGAGTGGCAGTGCGTGAATTGTATACAATATTGCTCGTCAATTTGCGCCCCCCATGAAAATCGGTGCAGCCGTTGGGCCCTGACACTCGGACAAACAAATAAACAGACGTTAGTTAATATATATTATTAGGATTTCAAACTTTTTTTGTTACAGATTTTCGTTAGACATTGTAAACTTTCTAACTTTTTTTTCTGCCACTTTCCCTTCGAAGAAATGTCAGAGCGATCGATATCGTCATCTATTGTTCTGAAAAGAGGGCATATCTTGACCCCACAGGCTTTACTCTTGGGGGATGTACAGCTTTAGCTAGGGCGAAAGGGAGCGCTATGAGCCAAGAGATGATGGACAAGGAGGGGCTGAGGTGCTGGTAGTATCGGTTAAGAGGGAGAGAAGGTGGCGGTGCTCGTTGGTTGGGGGGGGGGGGGGGGGGATCAACGCTCCGTTGTCATTCTAGCCAGCATCCAATAACGGAGCTTTGTCTCTACCCTGCTCTTATCTGGGGTTTCTCTCTTTGGTCCTCATTTCATGTAACCAGGGAGTAATCTTACAGAAATAATCAAAAGGGAAGGGGGTCGGTATAGGAATAATTTCATGATGTACCTACATTAATATGAGACTTAATGAATATTCATAGTTAACCTACTGTATGTATATCAAAACGGAAGTTAGTGAAAAACGTTGTTTATTTCCACAAAAAATAAAGAGTTACAATGTTAAATCGATTTCGACGGTTAGGCCATAATCAGTAACAAACAATAATATAACAACATAAACAATAGTTATTGTTTGTTACTGATTATGGCCTAACCGACGAAATCGATTTAACATTGTAAATCTATTTAAACATGTTAAATCGATTTCGACGGTTAGGCCATAATCAGTAACAAACAATAATATAACAACATAAACAATAGTTATTGTTTGTTACTGATGATGGCCTAACCGACGAAATCGATTTAACATTGTAACTCTTTATTTTTCGTGGAAATGGACAACGTTTTTCACTAACTTCCGTTTTGAAATGGGTTTCCACAACTTCGTCGCGAGTGATTTAGTACGTACTATATGTATATATTGTCTTGAATTGTGACAGTCAATGCCTGCTAGCATCATTGGTTCGTTCGAATAACATGTAGTTCACTCGAGAAATATTACGAGAAAATTAGCTTGTAGAGTTGGAAGTAGAACTATAGCGCCGAATTCGGAATATAATCGTGCCATGTTCATATTATGAAGTGTATTATTTCTGGATTGGATATCCAATGTGTCAATCAATTCAAGACTTGTCGCACAAGAATTTTAGAAGGTAGGACAACCCACCGCAAATAACTTCTGCTTTGAGGAGTGCTCTTAATAACAGCTAGTTTTTAATTTCACCCTTCTCTTAACCTCACTATAACTACAGTCTCCAGAGTGAAAAAAAGGTTGCCCTAACAGAACTCCCGAAATGACATAAAATGTATCTACAAACCTAGCTGTATTGCCAATAAACCGAAAATTTGTGATATGAAGTACTTATCTACATACATATAGACAAATTTATGTTGTTTCAAAAGACTTTAATTGTGAATAAAATCAGCTGTTATGATTGTCAACATTTAAGAAACAATCTTGATTGAATTCAACCACGATAACCTAATAACATACGTTTCTCTTCTCATTCTCATACACCATGCCGATTCTTTTCCCAGTCAAAGGAATATACATTTTTGGAAGCCATTAGGTTTAAATTCTAGAGGTAACATTAGATTTATAGTTGAGGTGAATCGATTAAGCAGGTTCAACAAATATCATTAGCCTTCTACTAAAAATATTAGAAAAACGAATTTTCAAACAGTTCACCAAATAGATCTGGATGGAAGTAGCTATGTCAAATTCTTCGCGTCATCGTCGGCTGAGGTATGGTTTTCTAACTTATTTTCGTAAAACTTATAAGCAGCTGGGAGGGAACAACGGTTTATTGTCCAATTTATCGTAAACTTCATCAAACTCAGCATCAATTTTAAACAAAAAACCATCAATTTCAGCAATTTATTGAGAAAAATAAAAACAATTTCCAATTATTTATATTTTTCATTAAGAAATTATATAAATTAAAACCACCTATAAAGTACATGATGAATCTAGAGTCGGCATTATTCGAAGAGATTTTCGATAAATTTCTCTCAGAGCCCGTCCCAACATGGAAGGCTAAAGGGGGGTTAATCTAGAGGCGGGAGTTTCCCTTAAAAATAGCACTGAGATAACTGTATTATTTCAGGATTAATTTGAGGTCGTCCGTGGTGGAACGAACCATCAGTTACTCGACCTTAATACTTCAATCAGGCAATCTCCAATTAGAAAACCGAAGGTAGAATGAAAAACTTCTGCCAAGTTGGGTGTGGCACATAGCTTTCTCGTTTACCCATCACAAATGTATAGATCATTAAAAAGTTTCAAATGGTCTTGAAAAATTCCGTAGCGGAAAATAGGTACTAAAGTAAAACGTCATAATTGGTCAAATAAGAAACGAAAAAATGATACTCAATGTAATTTACGTTTGCGCAAGAGCAGAATGAACTGATGAGTTGAAAACAATGAAATAGGTACTGGACCAACTAAAACCTAAACCGCGCACTCACAGACAATTTCATCAAAATTGGATAAAAACTGTGGAAATTAGGGTCGTAAAAATTTCACATTGGCGCATGCGCAGTAGCTATTAATGGTACAATCATGTTGAAATTGATATGGGGTAATCAAGTCGACCTCTTCCAACTATCATCCAAATTTAAGCGAAATCGAACGACTAGAGTGTGAAAAAATGGAACATAATGGTATTTACGTTTGCCCATGCGCAGAATGGAGTATTGATTTGGCAACCATAAAACTAATTGGGGACCGTCTATACTCTAACCCGCACATTCCCTTCAATTTTCATCTAAATTGGATAAAAACTGTGGAAATGAAGCTTGTTACAAGGATTTCATATTGGCGGATGCGCAGTAGCTATAAATAATAGACTCATGTTGAAATTGATATGGGATGATTGAATCGTCACTCCCCAACTACCATCCAATTTTGAGCGAGATTGGTAGCTCACGACTAGGGCATGCGAAAATTCTGCTTGGTAGAATTTATGTTTGCGCATGCTCAGAGTGAAGTATTGAGTAAAGAACGATGGAACTAATAGGGGACCGTCTACACCATATCCCGCACATTCTCTGAAAATTGCATCCAAAGTGCATGAAAACTGTGAAAAATAAGCGTGTTACAAAGGCATACACAAACAAACACACACACACAGACACGGAACTAAAGTTGTTCAGAATGGTCTAAAACGTAAAATGCGAGTGGAAATTTTGATTTTGGAGATCAAAAAAAATTTTTTTTTCCCGAAAGTGAAAACAATGCTTCCGCTACCGATAGGTAGATTCGGATGCAATATGATATACATGTATAGTTGTATACTAATGTCAGCATTAACTCAGTATGTTACATGGTAGACGTACGTATACAGGCGAATTCAACTAATTACGCCAATCATATTATTAAACAACGGAAAGTAAATGCGTAGTTCAATGAATCTCATGAATGCTCAGGTGGACAGAATGACGATTAAATTGGTATCGTTATTCAGATCCTACGTACCGCGCTAATCCCCAGACTTCTTGAAACCTTTCCAAACCTCCTACTCTCCCTGTCGTATTCTAATACACTGCTTGAGTGAATAAGTAAAACTCATAACTCTGCTCCAGTAGGAGGAGAATCCTTTTACGCACAAAAATTAACCTATTCATCCAGTGGGCGAACCAATAGTAGGCTCTGCAAGTTGTTCATCAAGGAGGTAGTTCGTGCGAACCACGAGGATAGAAAAAGGAGTTGCTACCCATCAGCTGACTGAACGCATAGTTCCTGTAGAGAAGAGTAAGTACCTAGGAAGTTAGTGAGGAAAATCTAGATGTGTGGGTCAAGCAGGATCACTGCACTTGCGTTTCTCAGAGTTTATTGCTTCTTAGACATAGACAGAGCCACAAATGGTTCCTACATAAACTCAAGTGACCAACGTCTAGGTATCAGTTAGTCATGTCACCTCAACATGTTTCTGTTATTATTGAAGGTAAAGCATTGAGAGAAAATTATAAAATTTCAAACTGATTTCCATATGCCGGAAAAGTAACAAAACACCGACAAAAATTATTCACAAAAAATGCATTTCAATATATTTTTACTGCTATTCATGGACAACGAATCGTTGCAGTACAAATGTATAAAAAGAACTAATCAGAGCAAGCAGGCTAGTTTTATAAACAAATGCATATAGTTAGGATTATTTGTTATTTTTTAGGGTAATAAAGGTTCATTATTAGGAATAATACAGCAGAAGAACCCTCTGTTATAGTGTGTGTAACAATATAACACAGATGGGGTAGAGGAGGAAGCCCTGATCAAAGCATGAGTGCTGGTTCCTGAAATGTTCTAGATTCAGTTACTTTATAAGGTAGAAGCACAAAGAGGAGGTAAGAATCAGAGGTCACTCGCTTTTTACAAGTGGGATTGAAAATTTCATTTTAATACAATTTTATTCTCAATTTAAATCTGTTAAAATTAATTGAGGAAATAATTTACAGTTCATTGATTTAAAAAAAGTGATATTAAAAAAGTTAAAAATAAAAAATCTTCCTAGTTGGGTGTGGCACATGGTTTCCTCGTATCCGTAACATGAATGTAAAGATCATTAAAATATTTTAAATTATCTTCTCTAGGAGGTCACTCTATGGTTTGATTCTTTCGGTCGCACGCCCGTCAAAAAAATGTTACCGCCCGATTGGTACTCATGTAAATTTAGTTGGTACCTACCCCTATTACGCGGTAAACGCATTGACCGAGTTCTCTTGGCTCTAAGGATTCTTAGAGTTTGCGCTGAAAATGTGCAGGGACACACAATTTCCCCAGTGTGTGGTGCCATACTCATTGGGGTACAAAAAGACTCAGATGTGAATCTCGGGAAAATCAATTGTTAATTAAATTATTTCTTACATTTCGTCACGTTCTTGAAATTTTGCTATCGAGTATAGTATTTTCAGACAATGCACCTAATTGATGAACTGCTACGAGGATTTCAGAGATTCTAGGCTACGCAGAGCCAGCCACCGCATTACCTATTTCGCGGATATTCAGCGTATGTTTGGCACCAGTTTGTAACAACCATTCAGTGATGACCTTAACTTATGAAGAGTGCAACGAGTAGAAGAACTGTTATGCCCAAGTGATTTCCGCGGATTCAAGTCTTACTTTCCTTTTGATATTTCTTGCCCTTACCAACCTTGACAATATCTGTGTCTACTTGATGATATCACTAATTCGTTTTGCTCCCTACTCATTTATTATTACGAACTCATTTAGGTACCTTCTTATGCTACAACTTTGTTTACTTTTACTACAAATTACCTATACTAACATAGTTTGGTTTATAACGAATAATTATGTAACTATCCATATAATAAAGTAAAATTTTTTCTACATTTTAAAAGCATTTCATTACCTACATGAACGTTGTACATCTTTTTTTTAGGTTTTTAGTTACCTATTTATTTTATTTTTTCATTAACAACAGTAATTCAGATTATCCCATATCTAACGAATTTCATTTCAAATTATGAAAGAAAGACAATATTTAACATGACATATAAAAATATTTTCGTAATTGGTTTTCAACAGGAATGTCTGGTAAAACATGTAACTATTGCTATTTTGAGCCGGACAACAATATTTTGTATCGTTGTTTTGATGGTTTTAAATTTTTTAGCAACAATAGTTTCATTTAAAATTGGCTTCTGACATAAAATATTTATCTTTTATATGTTGGGGTATATTTGTACCCCTGTGTGAGCTCCCTGTCTCAAAAATGTATGTGTAAGTAATTGATATGTGATTTTGGAACAGTAATTCAAGATGTAGCATCAAAATCGGTCAATTAGGAAACAAAAAACAAATTATGATTGAAGTAATGTATGTTTGCGCATGTGCTGAATGAATTATTATGGCGCCTCAATTTAAATATTCAAATACGTAGGAAACTCACTGTGGTTTGTAGATCGACCGGTTACAATTATTTGGACAAATATAACACTGGACAATATTTCGCTTGAATCTAATATATTCTTGAATTAACTTGACTGCAATTATGAGTAGAACTGGATATATCTTGCTCTTTATAGAAGAGCCAACACTTGAGAGAGGTACATAGGTAGGAGAATGGAATCTCCTGCCAAATCCATCAGATCTAACTCAAAACTGAAGGGTAGGTGGTAAATGACGGTGAGACCACCCGATATGAGTTTCATCCCGATCTTAACATTACTAGCTGCTGTGCATGTAAGAAACTGAAATTCTTGAAACAAGCGTGATGACTATTGCACTTTTATCGGATTTCGATAAAATCGTCAGGGAGTGAATGGTTTTTGAACCGTTTCAATGATCTGTACATTGATATAACGGATGAGTCACACATAATTTGATTGCTTCCGAATTATCTTATATAGACAGGTATCAGAAGCATTGTTTTCACTTTCGGGAGAAATTCGAGATGGAAAAATTCACGTTACGTTCATTTCGAACAACTTTGGTTCCGTGTCTGTCTGTCCTTGTGTGTGTGTGTTCTTGTTCACGCATGCGCGTGTGCGCGATCGTCGTGTAACCGCAAATCCAAGTAACAAGCTCAACTCCCACAGTTTTCAACCTACTTTGATCAATTTTTCAGGCATAGTGTGGGTTAGGCAGTAGATGGTTCTCTCAGTTTTATTGTTCTGAAATCAATACCTCACTCTGAGCTTGCGTAAACTTAAATTCCATCAAGCATAATTTTCTCACGCCCTGGTCATCCAATCTCGCACAGATTTGGAGGATAGTTGGGAGGAAACAATGAGTTGATTTGGAGACTGCTAACACTTTGAAAATATTATGCACCTCATTGAATTGAAGTACGCCTTGTCTAAATAAAAAATATTTCTTCCTTCCGAGATGGTGTCAAAATATCTAGCACCCTAACTAGTGACTTTCGGTTTATTAGGCAGGTCTTCCATCTGAATCCGCAAATCTTACCTAATTCGTTGTCAGAAGTACACGTACTATTTTCCACAGTCGACAACTTCATTTCCTTCAGTGTTTAGTACTTCACTAATGGTGGGCAACTCCTTTCGAACCAAAAAACTTTAGTTTTAGTTCGATTGAAGATGTCATTGAACGATTCGGTGGGTATTTTCTTCCCGTAGGGGTAGTTCTTGTAGGAGTAATGAAGGAAGTCTATTCAGTCGTCACGATCACCCCCCCCCCCCCCCCCCCCCCACCGTGAAAATTCCCGTTACTTCACTAGTCAAATATTCACCTCAAACTTCAAATTATATCAATAGTAGTCGGTGACATTGTAAACAATCTCCCGAGCTTGACGACAAAATGACGAAGAAAGCCCTGTAGTTGGGGTTTTGTTCATAACGAACCGATGTAGTTATCACTCGGGAATAAAAGAAAGACAATGCAAAGGGACTCAATCACGGTACGAAAAAAATGAGTAATATTCTATGAGAGCAGTCAAAATTATCCGAAAAATCAAAATCGTAGCACAAATATTCAGATCACCAGGGCAGCCAAAACTCAAACGTAAAATATCCTTTCGAGCACTTCTCAGCAAATTTTAAACATCAAGACTTTCAATGAAAGGTTGTCTCAGCATGTAATTCAACGCAGGGGGCGCCTTCGGAGTGCAAATCATCTCTGGTCTATCTATACGTACCAATAATACTTTACTTGTAGGTACGTCCGCATAGACAACGGGACAACAGTTAATAATTCCATGGGAACTATATCACCTGATAATTCCATTAATGGCATTATATCAGCTGATATTCACAAGTAAATTTCAATGTGTTCCCATCCCACTATCTACCATTCGAGCTTGATCTGCTAATCAATACATTCGATAGCAGCGTATTGTTTCTCTACGGTCTCGCGCTTAGAAATCCGAAGGTGTTATTCGATGTTCGAGCCCTTAGGGATAGCGAACCGTTCACCGTACAGCGCTGCTTCATGGTTTCAATCGATTCTTTGGAATTATATTCATAATTGACAAGAAAAAAATCATTACTGTCACCTTGAAAGTTTTTCAGATCTCGATTTTTGAATGTTTAGCCCTTTAAGTAATGTTACTCTTTTGGGTTGACGAAAATTGATGCCGAGCTTGTAGGACCATGCGATTCTAAATGCGATTTTTATTGCAAGTTTCATTACGTTTTTTCCCCCATTGGTCGATTACGAAGGTTCATTATTGAAAATAATAGACCAAAATTGGTCATGTGCGCATTTAGAACTCTACAGGACGTTGAAAAACGAATCGCACGAATCGAAAATGAAGCCTTCCGGATTATAACAAATCTGAGAAGCTCAAGAACTCAGTGAAGAATGTCAAGCAATTTGTGAGTTACCTACTAGACAAAAATATTGACCTACCTATAAAAAAGATGTACCTGATCAAATCAAAAGATGGTACACATTACGAGGGTATCTCACTATCATGTTATCAAAATCTCGTTGTAATACCTATTGACAACCGAGGCGAAATTATGAGTAGGTTACACGATGTACATTACGGGGTAAATCACAATATACAACGAGCTCGTGAGTCGGTTGGTTTTTTTAGCCTGGAAAAACGGAGGAAACTAACAAATTTATTGAAAACTGTCAAACATGTGCCAAATATCAAAACAAAATAAAAGAATATATATTTCTCTCAGAAACACGAGGCTACCCCTGGTAAAAGATAGGTGTAGACTATTTTGAATACAAAAAGTTCCTACCTGGCAGTTGTTGACTATTATTAGCACTATCAGGAAGTGTCAACAATGACGATTGATGAGTTGATACAGAAAAATGAAGCTACATTCGCTCAGTTTGGAACAACCAGAAGTTATATTTTAAGACTCAGTATCCCAATTCTTGAAAACGCTTGGGTCTGAGTGTGGTTTTAGAGTGATGTCTAGCAGCCCTTTCTACCATCAATCCAAAGGGGAACCAGAAAGAGCAGTGCAGTGGCGGCGCCGTGTTTCATAAAGATAATGTTTCTGAAGAATAGCGATCCCATACTCGTACTCTTGGAATCCCGACGACTCCCTAGCCCAGCTGAACTTCCTATGGGAAGGAAGCTGCGCACACGAGTTCCCGTTCTTCCTGTACAACTGAAACCTAAAACCATTGATCATGATAGTTTCAGGAAAAGTGACGATCGCTATCAAACAGAACAAACGGAAGAATACAACAACCACCATCGCACGAGAAAAGAAATTAGTTTGAACACAGGTTCAGCTGTGTACATCTTCAACAAGTTAGATAAGAACTCTGTTCCTATAGGAAGGAACAGTTGTTGAACTAGTAGCACCACAATTCTACTCAATTGCTACTAAGGAAGGAGAAGTGAGGAGGATTTCAATCATTGACTTGTTTATTTGGGTAAAGAGTACATACATTACTAAGATGGTTTTGCAATACTTCAAATAACACCATAAAAATAATTAATGTCCAGTCACTTTAAGGACTATGCTTCTGAGCCCATCCAGAAGCACTAGAACGCAGCTCCGAGATCCGACCCCGGACATTAGGGGTGGGGACAGGGCTAAATCGTCCTGCCTCCGGATAGATGGAGGAAGGAAAATGACTCTTCTGGCTATGCCATTAGGCGCTACTCCTCCCCTTGTATTTTTGTGAGTTCAGCTCTAGGTCCCGTGACGCCATTTCAGCCAGCCATCACTACATGCCAGGGCGCAATTGCCTCGAGATGCAATTGCCCTATGAATGCTCCACCTGTTTGAACTCTAGTGGTCATCCATTCCAGTATCACGTAAAGAAATAGTTGCACCTATTACTTTAATCTGGTGAGCTAGTAGGTACGTCGGCTAGCTGTGCAGCTACTTGGAGAAGAGTGTCAACTTGATATTTCTCAACTTTTTCCGCGAGTGATCTTCTTTCCGAACCAGAGATTAATAAACCGAGAGAAAAAAATGAGGATTTTTACCCGCTTGATGACCTCGCAAACGAGCCTCACGTTAAAAACAACCCGATAGGAATTAAAGAAACCTCGATAGGATTTATCCTATGGGTTATTCAAAAAGGGCTTTCGCCTATCGGGTTTTCACCAAATCAAAAATTTCAACAATGATTGGCCTTATAATCGGCTTTGCACCCCTACGATTTCACCTGCATCGCATAGGGGTCAAACAAAGCTCAACCCTGTGCAGACTATGTGAGGAGACTGATGAAACGGCATCCCACATAATCTTCGAGTGCCCTGCACTCACCCATCGCAGAATTGAACTCTTTGGGGCCCAAACCTCTATGAGCTCTATTCAGAGCGAACAATTAATCAAGGGCCTCCCACCCCTCATCAGGGGGCTGAGTCTCTTCGATTAAGCAAAAAACTCTCAGAAAAGTACAATGAGCCAACAGGCTTCCGTGCTGGGGCTCAAAATCCCCGCCCTGAGAGTTTTTTTTCTATCTACATCTATCTACATCTGTTCGACCTAAAAATGCTAAATTTCATCTCTCAAATTACCTATAGTAGCGGAAGCTTTTTTTTTTTTTTTTTTCAATTTTGAGAGATGGAAAATTTTTAGCCTCCGCTACAATCCAACGGCTGTTTTTTTACAGTGGTAAAATTTCCACTGTGGTAAAATTTCCACTTTTGCGTTACATATAATTCTTACTAATTTAGAGCTGAGTAGGAAGAGCACTGCAATAATTCGCACTAACAGTTAAGGGTTCACAACCCCACTTAATATATAAATGAAACATATTATTATTGAACATTAGGAACATTCAGTCTCGGTGAGATGTGTGAATCCACCACCACATTTACCCGGCACGGTTGTACGATAGGCGAAAATCAGTCAAATCGTTGAAGAAGCATCTCACTCCCAAACACTGTCAAAAAGAGTGAGGGAATGCATGCACTGTACCAGGAGACGGCAATCGGACAATCGACTTGAATGATCTCAAGTATTTTGTGGCGTGTTATCTTTTGTACGCGGAACGTCTTTTTGAGGGATATCGCACATTTTCGGTGGTGATACTGAGAAAAAAAATTAAGAAAGTCCGAAAACCTGCGTTTTGACGCGTTTTGCGTTTTGTTTTATATAGAATTGATCTAACCTTACATTTTTGGCATCAAGCGTCTCAGGGGGCATGCCCCTCCAAGATATACAAAGAAAACTACGTTTGAGCCGACAAGGTGATGCCAGGCCAGAGTGGGCTGCAATTCAACTTATTTATTTATCTCGGCATGTCTCGTTCATTCCATTTGGGGCTAGTAGGTTTTTTCAAAGGCTTGGCAATGCGAGTTAGAGTCTCCATAGATTATTTGAATAAATTCTATTCAATTCACTGAATGAAGCTAAAACTTCGCAACAAAAGACGAATGAAATGACGGGCTCGATCCTGATCAGTTGAATGAGCACAATTCTCACCTGTAATTCCTATAAAGTTGAAACTTAATTTGGGATCTCCCTGGAACATCAGTTTTTAGAATGATACATTGATATGGGACCAACAATAGCGTCTCACAGCCTGCACATTTCCAGAAAAATCTATCAAACTCATGAAGAAGTTATGCTTGTTGCAAGGATTTCACATTCGCGCACGCCCAGCAACTACTAATTATTCTAACGCCCGAATTCGCTAACCTCCGAATTTGACCGAGATCAGAGGAATAACGTGCGAAAATTGTTCTTTATGGATTTTACATTTGCTCGTGCGCGGAGTGAAAAATTGATTTTTGTGCAATGCAACTGAAATGGGACTACATACAATCTGACCCACGCATCCCCTAAAATTTCGACAACATTGAATGAAAACTATGTGTGGCCGCCGCTGAAGACTACGCCTTCGATCCACTTAGTACAATATTGATGTATAACCAATCACCAATCCATGCGACGTGACCTCGCTCCATGATGGTTCCCATTTTAGTCGATCACCATTGATTCAGTAAACCATGGATTGGATCAGATATTATTACATAGAATTGAAATTGTAAGATTTACTAGTTGTGAAATTCGAGGTTGTAGGCCCGTTCCGAGTCCATTGAGTTGATCATTCTTGGTGAGGTTGGGTGCACAGCTGTCGCCGGCTGCCCTGCTCTATTCTGTATCCGTTTTACCATGCGTCATATTGCTCTCCCTTTTCTTTAACTAAACCTTGCTGTAAAGGCAAACAAAGAGAATTATTTGCTGATTGATTCCTTCAAGTAATTTGATATCTCTAATCAACTCCATGTAATTACTTAATTTCAAGTTGGAACGGTTAGGTAAATACAAAAGAGGGTAGTCGAACAATGAAGGCACTTCCAAGAAAAAGCAGAGTTTTTCCTCCTAGTATTCTGAAATACGATATGGACTTCAACCTTGATAGAAAACTTAGCCAGTAGAGGCGGTGGTGATAGGAGGGGGACATCATTTAAAAAACAAAAAAATGATACTCAATATAATTTACATTTGCGCATGCGCAATCCGTTGAGTAAAGTACGGTCAACAGGGTTCCCCTTTGAATCGTGCCCGTAAGTTGCAGAGTTCATTGCAAAACACATCAACAAAAATTGAGTTTAATATCAAATCTACTTTAATAAACGGTCGTTTTTATTCTAAAAGTGTTACAAAAAATAATACACAAATAAGTAAATGAAAGCGAGGAATTGACCTGTAACATTGCTGGTAGGTTACAAAGGAGGAGGAAGGTGCTCTGTGTTTCGCCTTGAGAGTATTCCTATGTAAGGATCCTCTCGACACCTTCATACCAGCAGGAAGGTGACGATGGATGGGGCGGCAAGCCAATGTTAGACGCGCTCCACTTGCGAGGTTTCACGCGGTGCCGTTTGAATTCAGTTAGGTTGTTGCTGATGGAGTAGGTTCGGGAGGCTGTGAGAATCACATTAACTCAACCAAAGGTGCAGCTCACTGAATCACTTTATTGCTTCCCCGTTTTTGCTGTGTCTTATCCCGCATGAGATAGAGCCTAGCTGTTTATGGGGGTGCTCGGGAATGGAACAAAGAACAATATACATTCCTTATTGTGTTAGAATTCAAGGCAGCTTCCCACAGCAGGGTTTTTGCTCAACGCAGTGAACATCATTATTCAACACTGCAATTTATCCACATGGGATAGCATTGATATAGCGCCAACAAATTTTCTAGATGATTAGTAATTATAGGTTAATGATGATCTAGAACGTCGTTTTTAACCTTAAAATAATCTGTATAGCAGATTAATACCTATACCTATCCACATCCCTAATTCATCAATCCATTAGTTAATAAATTAAATAATATTAATAAGTTTATTTGTCACGATTTTAAGTGGGTAGATATACTTACAGTTGATTTTCAATGTGTGACCCTGAGCTACAGGGGAATGCACAATGTACGAAAATGAAATCTTGAGTCGTGATCTCGCAAAATCCCATTGTATCTACCATAACCCATGTTGAACAAAGGCGTGATAAAGTGAAATGTACCGCTCCATTGATGAGAACAACAATTACCGACCAGGAACGTTAATTCTGCTTATTGATACGTAGCCTGGAACAATAAATAAATACGGAATGAAATTATTAAATTATAATACTTCTCGGCTTGGATGCAGGAGAAATGAGAAGGCTTGGAGTTGAATAGTTGAGTGTATATTTTGTGGCCACTCCAGGCATTATAATACTTCTCGGCTTGGATGAAGGAGGTGCCTATCCCCACCAGGCCAATATAACAAGACTACAGTCCACAGGTCAGGCGCTCATCACACCTCCCCCTCCTGGAATTTAATTTATAAAAATAAAATTTCATAGTTTTGTGTTTCATCGCTTGTTACAATTATTCGGTTCGTTTACTCTTGATCCGAGTTATAATAGTACGGATAGGTATTGGCAATGCGACGAGTTGGCGGGAGCAGGGCGGACTTGCTGGCCGGGTAAATAATGTCGGGTCAGAGAGAGCGAATGTAAAGGTGAGAGAGCGAGTGTGGCGCTGTGAGAGTGAAACAGGAGGAGGAGTGGACCTGTGGACCTTCTAGAGCCAGGAGCGTCATGTGAAACAGACTAGAATTAGCCACGAATTATTATTTTATTCTATTACTACTATTATTTATTTATTTAATTTTTTGTTTTTTATTTTATTTTATTTTTTTATTATTACCTATTATTTTTTTGTGACCCTTCTATAAGGGTCGGAGGCATGGAAAGTGCCTCGATGTTTTAGAGTGCTTGGAGGCCCTGGAAAGGGCCGATGAAAGTGGGTCCTTTAAAAAGGGAAGAGGTGGTGCCGCCTCGGGTCCTTTGGACGTCGCCGAGACACCGGGTGAGGACGTTGTCCGGAGGAGGGAGGGACTGGGGGCCTCGGAGGCAGAGTGACGCCATCCACTATTGCTAAATTTATTCGAAATACGGATGGAAATCGTACTGCCTGGAAGATACCGGATATTTGTGAGCACTGTGTGAAGCTGCGGGGACTGTCTTATAAAAAAAAAAATCGGCTGTCAGCAGTGTTGAAAAAATTAAGATTTAAATTTATAAAATCAAATTGATCGGGTTTATTTGATTTAAACTGGATTTATTTTAATCAAATAAAATTATTATTCATTGAAATACTTTTTTATGTTTGCACAAAGGGTTTGTTACGAGTAAGTAAACGGCGGTATGCGAAAATAAAAAAGTTTCAGTCAAGCAGCATGATCGTATGAGCAAATTTTTGTTAAATATCGTACTTTAATATTTTGAATCTTTTAAAAATTTAAGCACCTTGAATGCAAATAAATTGTTAATTACCAATTTCATGGCAAACAACTTGTCCCAAACAATATTCTGCAACTAAAAAACATTTAGATTTCAAGTTTTTATTTGGCAGTTTTTTAAGATTTTTCAGCATATATTTATAAAATTTAAATACATTATTAAGCATAGTTTTCTAAATAATGTTTAATGTTCTATTTCCATGGTGATAAACTTTTTTGACTATAGCTCTTCTAAAAATATGAATGTAACAATCTGTAACCATTTGTTGTTAATTTTTTAGCACATATTTTAAAAGTGGTCAATTTAATGTTCTCAAAAAGTTTTTTTTAAAGTATTTTAAAAATTTTGAAGAAATTTCTCAAAAATAATCAAAAGCTAGGGATATTGAGCAAGGCGGTAGAGAAGAGGGCTTCCAAGAAGTGCCCTTAACTAATAGGTAAGGCTCTATTAGAAAATTCGTGAAACTCGTTGCTTCTGAGACTTTTCCTAAACCAGAAAGGCTTAGTTCATTGTCAATCCCAAATTGGTGGAACTCGTTGCCGCCCAAAGGTTTACATGTTCTTACTAGTTACCTATTTCATTACTACCGACTTCACAAAAATTTTCGTGAGCAGAGCCTCTTCTATTTTATTCTTCGTTCAATTTTATCTTTATTTTCCACTTAAAAAGTTGGGGAAGCAATAATATTCAGCTGTCAGGTACCAAATTCCCACAAAGAAACTATAATATACCGCTCACAAACAACTTCTCATTTTTAACGAATGTTTAACAAAAATCAGCTATAATTGCATTTGTTCTGATTTTAATTGCTGATTTATTTATTACAGTGGCTGTCAGATTTGGAACCTAGGTATATTCGGAGTATCAGTTTGACAGCACAGAGTAACAAAACACTTTAAAAAAAACTGGCTGCCTTTGACTTTAATGGTTCAGTCATTTAATTTTAATAAACTTCAATCTTAGAGTCACGTTACTTCTACGGTTCTACGAAGTATCCAGTTAGTGTTGAAGAGAGTTCCTCCAACATGTTATGTGATTTGTTTCTGTAATGATGTCAGTTAATAGTGTCTTGAGAATTGAAACTTTGACCAGATCGAATTTCGAAACATGGCGAATCCAAGTGGCAGCAGTTCGTGTGAAAAATGATGCTTGGGGATATGTTTCTGGGACAATTGCCAGGCCTAATGACGGGGCTGACGCTCAAGCATGGGATATAGCTGACTGGAAATCGAAGTCTGACTTGATCTTGTCAATTAGCCCTTCAGAGTTGAAACAAGTTAAGGGTTGTACCACTTCAAAGGAAGTTTGGGATAAATTGAATTCAATCTATCAATCTAAAGGTCCAGCTCGGAAGGCTACATTACTAAAACAACTGGCACTGGCTAAAATGAGTGACGGAGATGATGTAAGAGACAACATAAACAATTTGTTTGACGCTGTTGATAAGCTTAAGGGCATGGATATCTACATAAATGAAGATTTGCTAGCTATTCTGTTGCTTTACTCTCTACCTGAAGAGTATGAAAATTTTCTATACGCAATAGAAACGCGAGATGAATTACCAAATAACAAGAAGTACCGAGAAGGGATTGGGTCGCTACTACACTTGGGAACAATTAGTAGACCAGATATTTTATCAGCAGTTGGTGTCCTGGCTCTACGGGTTGAAAATCCAACACAAAGTGATTGGAATGCCATGAAGAGGGTGATAAAATATCTGAAAGGAACAAAAGAGGCAAGACTGAAGTTGGTTGCTGGAAGCGATCTCTCTTTGGAAGGCTATGTGGATGCTGATTGGGGAGGAGATCCAGGTGACCTGAAATCAATCAGCGGTTATATTTTCAAACTTGGTAGAAGCTGCATTTCTTGGAGCTGCAAGAAACAGGGGTTCGTAGCGCTCTCATCAGCTGAAGCGGAATTTTTAGCAGCATCAAACGCAGGTCAAGAAGCTGTATGGCTTAGGTCCCTACTGAAAGACATGGGTTGCCCACATAATTCCCCAACGATAATACATGAGGACAACCAGAGCTGTATGAAGTAGTATGTAGAAAATGAAAAATTCAGCAACCGAACCAAACACATGGACATTCGCCGCAATTATTTGAAGGACCTTATTCAAAGAGGAGATATAATTTTACAGTACTGTCCTTCAGAAGACAACGAAGCTGATATTCTGACCAAAGCTCTTCCTCCCAGGCTTTTCCACGAATGTGTGAAGAAAATCGGAATAATGGCTCCTCAGTGATAACATGTTGAGTGGGGGTGTTGAAGAGAGTTCCTCCAACATGTTATGTGATTTGTTTCTGTAATGTTTCTATAGTTGAATAGTGTCTATATGCACATGTTTGGTTGATAATAAATAACCACTTGAGAGAATATATCCAACGGTGTTTACGTGAATAATTTAACTTTAACAGTTAGCACCCATTGGGCTATCCTTATCTAGTACTAAGGTTTCGTTCATGGAAGGACTGCAAAAAGTCTACAGTCTTCCCGTCGTTTGCTAGTATGGTGATGGGAGCTATGTAGGGAGGACTGAGCGTAGCCTTGGAGACATCTAGGCAGAGACATAATTTCTGAGAGCCAACGGGTAGTTTTTGCGTGGAGGGCGTTGCATGTAATCTGATACGCAACATTTGATACAAGTGTAGAAACGGCTTAAGGATGGGATCGGCGGATTTTTTCTGCCACCATGTCAGCGGATTTCGGACGGTCAGGTCTCGCCCACTAACGAGAGAAACGTAGTGACGAATTTCCCAAACCCTTCAGAAAAATCCGTAATCCGCCAAAAAAATCCGCTTGTCTATGCCTAGACATAATTGACCCTTCAGCTTAATCAGGTCCCCTTGAACCGCACCATGTTACCATCCTTGGAATTGGTGAAACTCCTGTCCAGCCCCATGCGCTGCTACTATCATGGTAGACATTGAAGGGAGTAAAGTTTTCGTAGTGAGTGCAGCAGTTTGTAACCTGAACCACGTTGCTCTTATGCTCGTGGGATATGACATCCTATTCGAGCGAGGTGCCCCATTCTTGATGTTCAGAACAATATAATAATAACATGGACTGAGATGAATGATGAAGGGATTTCTCCCACACATTCGAAGGTACCTCGTACATCTCTCATGGCTCAGGGTGTGGGAACGTGTGCCTTAGTGAGGGAAGAGGTATAAGTGCCTCCTAACTCGCTTGTCATAATTATTCTCATGCATGGATCGGCAGATGTCAAGTGAACCTCCCCCTGTCACCCAAAGTTCACCTGAGCCAGCAGCAGTACTCTCACCACTTACAAAATACTGTGAAGGTCTGTTAATGGCAAGCTCTGTGTGCTCCATGACGAACCCAACGGCTCTTGCAATCAATACTTTTCAAAAGGAAGTATCCTCGAATACAAGCAAGGCCATTGGGGAACTGAATACAGTAGAGTACAGTACCTTTCAGGCTCTCGAGCTTACCACTTCCGCAGCAACCACCCATCCTTCCACAACAAAAACTGATGGCCATGGTCGAGGAGCATAATTTTCAGAAATGCTAGTAACCAAGCTGAACCATTTGCTATCAGCGGAACAAGAAACACTTCATGGCACTTTGGTGGAGTATGCTGACATCTTCAGCTTTGACGGTGATAAAACGCTTGGATGAACCTATCTAGTTGGCCACAATATTGACACAGGTACCAACTCCCCAGTCCAAGCTCACGCATACAGGGTAGCTCATGCCTCGAAACCTATTTTACGCGAGTTGGTTCAGGAACAACTGGATTAAAGAGTCATGCATGAATCATCTGGTCTTTCGAGTGTTCCAGTAATTTTGATTCCTAAGAAATCAGCGGCAAGGCTCCAGTGGTAAATGTGTGTAGAGTATCGTAGACTGAATGTCATAACAACGCCGGAGTTCTTCCCACTCCCTCCAAATTGAGGAACTGGTGTTTGGATCAGCTTGATCACTCATAGTATTTTACAACACTATTGACTTAAAATCTGGTAACTATCAGATAACCTTTCCACCTGATGATGCTTCCAAGACAGCTTTTGTCACCGATGAAGGTTGCTATGAATTTCTGAGAGTTTCTTTTGGCCTTCAAGGTGCACTGGCAATATTTCAACGTCCGGGTGTACTTGCGATAGGAACCATAGCCCCCCCCCCCCCCCCCCCCCCCCGCACATAGTAATACTCAATAGAAAAAGAACAAGAAATGTTTATTTGTATCAATCATATAAATGTATAAATTTTATTACTCAATATCGTAGGATTGGGCTTTTGGCCAACTGTCCGGGTAGTCGGATTTTTCAATTACGTATTAATGTCCAATAACATACATATATATCATTATATCTATAGTAAAATATTTTCCTTTCAGCCCATTTTTTATTTAGATCATTTACGAAATGTGTAACTCCGCAATTTATTTAATTATTATACATTACAACCTTAGGGTATACTCATTTATTATAAATATTTATCCATTCACATTTATTTGATTATTAAAATTGGGTGAGAATCAATATTCATCTTTATTTTTCAACAATCACCTGCAAACACTGAAGACTGTACATTAGTGTCGCAACTTAATAAAAAACTATCACACCTTAATATTAAACTTAACACAACAATAATAATATAACGAATAGGTAACGAAATGCACAGTACCAAAAACTACATGAACTACTGCGAATGATCACAAAAATAAAACATGTTAACACAAATTAAGTAAATGCATAAGAACGATCAAAAACATGAGGAAATTAGGTATGTATTTGAATTATAATTATTATGACAGGCAGGAACAAGTGGTAGTTGAAGTTACTAACAAGGAACGATCAATAACTCAAAGACTCTCTTAGAAAATTGTACTAAATTAACCAATTCAAAGACCCATTTAGAATTTTGAGCATTATTTCCTAAGGTTCTATAACAGTTTGTTAAAATATTTTCTCCTAAACTCGGAAATCATCGGGCAGGTACAGAGAAAGTGATAACATGTTTCTGGCTGATCCACATTGCACATCGAACACAGCTCCTCCCTTGTGCCCCTGTTCCACAGCCTACAGTGCAGACCCATTTGTTCACATCGAACCCTTGCAATCAGTCGACATACAAGTTGGTTATTGTTTCGAATATAGGCTAGATCCCCCAATTGAAGCGCTGCGTACATCTGGTAGTGATTCGATACCTTTGCTAATTTCCAAAAAAGTTCTCCTTCACTTTTTTTTCTATAGCCACAATTAGTAACCCTACCAATTACTCACACTCATGCACGCTGGCCACCAAAAGACTCACCGAATCGATCCCATAAGAAAAGTCACCCATGCCTTGCACCAAAAAGAATGTCGCTTTGTAGTTTCGATGGCCACCTGATAGGGCAGACGATCTGGGTGCATTTTAAATACTTTTATGATCTAATCAGCATGGAATCGGAAATAGCTCAAGAAGAGAGTACTGACTCCCATTTCCAAATGGATCATATAAGTCGGGGTACACTTAGGGAGACGGAGCGAGCTCTTAATGAAGTATCTAAGGACCCTCTCAGCTTCCTCCACCTGAAGGTAACCCCATACCTGGGCTATATATCATAAATCATAAGACATCCATAAACGCTGCATTGAAAACCATAAGTTTGGAGTCGAACGGAATGTTGTTACAAGAAATATTCCTCGTGGTACTAGAAAAGCCAAATAGGGTGGCTCGATGCTTTTGCACTGTGTTCATGTATATTGAGGCTTGGAGTCAGCCACAAACCAAAATATTTGATGAAGACCACTTCAAGAGTTTCACCATGCATTCACCATTCATTTTTTACATTTACCCCTCTTTTGAAAATCATAACTTTAAGTTATTGCAAGTTAATTACAAGGTTTCTTTCGAAACTAAATTGGTCTACTATCTTAATCATGTTTCTGAGAGACTGCGGATAATCGGCTCATAGTACTGAGTCGTCTGCATTCAACTTCAATTTTTTTCAAATTTACTCCTCCCCCCAAAAGTCTCTCGAGCTCATCAATGTACAGCGAGAAGCACAAAGGCGAAATCAAAGAATCCTGTCGCACACCTACACCGCAACCAAAAGTCTGTGAAACACCCTCCACTGTCCACGTCCACACGGCATCCTCACCATCCTCATAAAAGTTGGAAAGGTTCCCCACAAACTTTCTAGCTCATATAAATGGTAAAAAAAAAACCTCTACTTCACCAGCCTATCACATGCAGAGCTTTAGACTATAAAAAAAAGCTCACGAGGGTAAAGTTATTGGACGGATGGAAACTCGCAGCGATTCACTCAAAACATTGTTATTCACCCAGCCAGTTAATCTATCAAGTAACACCCCTTCGTATAATTTCATTTCAAAAGCTGATACTTCCAAAACTGTTTGCGTCACTTGGGACATCTTTTTTATAAAGAGGGAAGATTATTGCTCGCTTAAAGGTCACTGGGGAGGTGGGGAGGGAAGGGAAGACTCTTCTGTCAATGATTCTGTTGAAGAGGGAAACCAGTCGCTCAAAAAGGTTTTTGGGTGCATATTTATAAAACTCACATGAGACACGATCAAAACGGGTGCCTTGGAGTTCTTTGCTTTACTCAACTCAACTCTAATCACGTCCGTCAGAGTTATTTCCCTATCAATCATCTCCTTACTCAGGTGTGGTGGTGCATAAAGAATATTGTATTCGAGGAGTTATAAAGTTCTAAAGTATGTGCACGATTCGGTTTGCGTACAGGAAAGAGTAATGAAGGAATCCTTCACACCGAATTCTTTCACCAGATTCCAAAACTTCTTTGAGTCCCTTGGTGCACTGATGTGAATCTGGCCCCGCATGATTTGTTATATTCTGATTTTTTCTGCTCTGTAACAGTCTTATATTCCCTATTTATATCAATATACTTATATTTAGTAATTTCAGAGTTCATATTTTGATTATTATTCAGGAGACCTTTCATTTTATCCCTTAATCTCGTGCATTGTCCGTCAAACCACCCTTCTGATTTAGGCCAATTTTTATATGATTTCCCATTTGTTTGTTTATCTCCCTCCAAAGCAGTATTTTCGGAGAGTGGAGGTAGGTAAATGCTTCACGATTTTTTTTTTTTTTTTTTTTTTTTCTTTTTTTTTGTGATTCAATGTTAATGAGCACTGAATAAATCAAGTTTTTTCCCCCACTTTTACCTAAAAATGGTGAAAACGGTACAGAATCATTTTTTATATTTTTTGGGTGAATATCACTCACAAAAAGTTCATCAATAATGAACTAGAACACGAACTAATTTATTCATACAATTATTCTCAAAATGCACTTTTAAAATTTCATCACGTAAAACCAATAGGTATAAACTGCACAAAAAAGATATTGTAATCCAATATTTGTTTGGAAAGCAGATTATTATTGAGAACAAGTTTGTTCTTATAAAATTTATACCATTTAAAAGTGCTCACATTTCAAAACAATTTAATGTAAATATGACAGGAGAAATGAATTAAGAAAATTTGCTCATGATCTTGCTGCTTTACAGGTTTAAATACTTTAATCCCCCCCACCGCTCTACCTCGCCATCCGCTTCCCATATCCTGGATAGTACCAGAACGAACTTTCTTAGATTTAGCGGAAAGATAACGGAATATAAAAGCCAGTGAGATTTATTTCACGTAAATCTGTCCACTAATACCACAGGAAGCATTGAAAACCCACAGAATATCGACAAATTGTATACAATTTAAATTTAATGTAATTACATATAAAATTTTCTTTGGTTAAGGACCAATCAAAAATGAACGAATCAAGCTTCGAAGTGAGAAAATTTATCAACAACCCAAAATTATATGATACTAAAACCTAACAGAGGGTGAAAAACCTTAAGGGGGTACCGGACTTTAGAGCTCAGAGAGTTAGCCAGTAAAGCAGTTCACCCGCTAGCCAGTAACGTTGGCAGGGGGTTGCTCCCAGGTTGTTGCTGAGCCTACCTTCCTAGCCCAGTAAACCTTGTTGTCTGTTAGGGAGTGTAGAACCGTGCGTCAAATCCGGTAGTTCTGATTTTTGCCAACTTGTTTGTCATGTTGGCCCAGTGAACAATCCAAGTTTGAGACCTTGAGCTCCGAATGCAGCCTTGTCTAAAATCTTAAAAACCTGGAAATTTTATACTTTACTTCAATTTTTGGCAATTTGAACCCTAAAGGACCAGTTTTTCGGTAATACCTACCAAATACGTTTTTAAAGCCTGATTTTGAGACCATTATCATCTTTGTCTGCCATACGGGTTAGGCGTTGCAATGAACCATTTCTCATACGATTAGCGAAGTTAAGCAACGTCGAGCGTGGTGAGTACTTGGATGGGTGACCGCCCAAGTAAGGAAGGGGTCAGACGTCCTAGTAATTTTCGCGCTTCTGTACGGCGAACCCCTCTCCACTCAAGGGGGCGAGGCAATGAGTATCTTTAAGCGAAATCATCAGAACGAATTCTGATCCTCCTTTGGAGGACAGCTGATGACGAACGCGACCCCCGAGGCAGTCGGACGAAAAGCCTCAACCTAGAATGGTTGAACACTTTTTACTTTTTATCATCTCTGTAGATCAGAAAGGATAATAGGGTTTTCAAATATATCGAATTTTTCGGATTTGTAAATTTTTAGAAATGTTTTATTCTACTGAGTGTTTTGACAATTTTTCTGCAGTGAACCCCCCCCCCCCTCCCCCCCGCCACCTTAACATTTTTATTTTTCCAACGCCTATCTGCTGAAAACGCGATTACCGGTGCACCTATTACAACGGGGGGATCCAAACTGAAATCGAATATCCACCTATCAGAGAGTTAAATGTGGTAGGTCTGTCTGTTCGTTGTCTATGTAAAGAACTGCGCCCTTCAGGAATGATATAAAAAATTTCCAGTCTTGGGGTTG